>JBBPBX010019571.1:11863-44327 GCA_038048925.1 Garcialebias charrua | reverse complement strand
TGGCTTTTAAACCCCAAAATACATTACGGCAAAGACTGGTTCATCCCAAAGATCCAGTCCCCCGGCACAGAGTAATATTGTGTATGCTGTTCAGTGTCAGGAGGGCTGTGATCAGTCTTACATCGGGGAAACTAAACAGCCACTGGCCAAAAGGATGGTCCAGCACAGAAGATCAACATCATCAGGTCAGGACTCTGCAGTCTACACTCATCTCCAGGCCAGCGGTCACTCTTTCAGGGATGAAGATGTTCACATCCTTGATAGAGAGGAACAATGGTTTGAGAGAGGAATAAAGGAGGCCATCTTTGTGAAAAGAAACCGTCCATCATTAAACGGAGGTGGAGGCCTCCGGGTTCAACTGTCCCCCACTTACAATGCTGTTATTGCCAGTATCACTCAGCCCTCTGTGAATAGCAAACAACCATCAGGGTGTTAACGATCCATCGTCAGGCTGATGGTCCTCCTTGCTCATGTGAGCAGCTGGTTTCAGGCTGTCATCAGCCAACTGGTTGATCCACTGTGGGAGGGTGCTATTTATAAGACTGAGCTGAATACAGCTTCTCAGACTGAGGAAGTCTTTTGGACGAAAGACGAAACGTTTCTACAGTTTTTTTTTTTTGTTTTTTTTTTTTGAATGTCCAGAGGACCAGACTTAGCTTTTTTAGATTTTTCTACCTGGATTATTGAGCATGCATCAGGGTGTCAAACCTAGGTTACCCCAACACACGCTGTTTCCCTTGTTCTTCGAGTACAAGTCTTAACCTCATGGACGCTGTTATTACATGAACATTAGACTTTTCTGTCAGTTAAAAAGGAGTCAAATATGTTGACAAATACCTTCTTTACTGAGCTCCACGATTGCCTACAAAGTTAAGAGGATGGAGGATTTTGCGAGAGAGGAGTGCCTCTTGACTCCAAAACATTTGCTGAGCTTCAGAACAAAGTCCATCGCAGAGTGCCCAGTGAGAAATGCAACCCAGGCTGCCTTGAGCACCTTCTTCTTCTGGCTTTTCCCTTTTCAGGGGTCACCACAGCGAGTCATCCTCCTCCACCTCACTCTGTCCTCTGCATCCTCTGTCCTCACTCAAACTACCTTCATGTCCTCTCTAACTGCATCCATATATCTCCTCTTCTTCTCCTCTTTGTGTGTGTGGGGGGGTGTTAATAAAAAAAATAAAAGTCATGGTCAGTTTTTTTATGTCTGATGTTTGCATTACAGTAGTTGTTATGAAGATACAAACCACTGTGTATTTACTAGACTGCTTTTGGTCCAGCTTGTGATTTGTACATCATGATGTTGGTACATAAATCAAAATTAAAGACTAATGTTGATGTAGAAAACTGGGTGATGTTAAAATGTAAAGATGTTAGAAGCCAACTATTTGTATTGCAGATTTAAAACAAATGTAGTTATATAAAGTGCTTCACATTAAAAATAAAAAAATTAATGGAGGGTTAGGGTAAAAAAAACAACTACCGGTAAGCATTGGTGTTATTTTACATGGTCTACCTACATGCAAAACCTGTATTTTCAGGCAGAGTATATCATATTGTTTATGTTTATTAAATTTGTTCATTTTTTTACAAAAGAAACAATACAAGGCAATCTCATAATGATATTGTACAAAATGTAAAAAAATGAAAGGTGGCATCTTATTATATCTGCCCCTTATCTCCAACAATCAGATTAAACAACAGTAGTCAAACCATGTAAACAATAATAATCTTCAACCAACTTTTTCCAACAGTCAGGTTAAACAATAATATTCTTCAACCAACAGTACAAAATTACTAACTCTTTTTTTTCTCCAATATATCCAAATATTCCCAAATGTGCACGAATTTGCATAAATGAAAAATCCTTAAATATCCGACTGACATCTGCAACGTGATACGCCAAAGATCTGCTGGAACTCCGAGGGATCGCATACCTCCAGGTATTTCACAGATAAAAATCCTTAAATATCCGACTGACATCTGCAACGTGATACGTCAAAGATCTGCTGGAACTCTGAGGGATCGCATACTTCACAGATACTTCACAGATAAAAATCCATAAATATACGACTGACATCTTCAACGTGATACGTGAAAGATCTGCTGGATCTCTGAGAAATCGCATACTTCACAGATACTTCACAGATAAATATACGACTGACATCTTCAACGTGATACGTCAAAGATCTGCTGGAACTCTGAGAAATCGCATACTTCACAGATACTTCACAGATAAAAATCCATAAATATACGACTGACATCTTCAACGTGATACGTCAAAGATCTGCTGGATCTCTGAGAAATCGCATACTTCACAGATACTTCACAGATAAAAATCCATAAATATACGACTGACATCTTCAACGTGATACGTGAAAGATCTGCTGGATCTCTGAGAAATCGCATACTTCACAGATACTTCACAGATAAATATACGACTGACATCTTCAACGTGATACGTCAAAGATCTGCTGGATCTCTGAGAAATCGCATACTTCACAGATACTTCACAGATAAATATACGACTGACATCTTCAACGTGATACGTCAAAGATCTGCTGGATCTCTGAGAAATCGCATACTTCACAGATACTTCACAGATAAAAAATCCATAAATATCTGACTGACATGTCACGTATACGTAAATATAAACCAATCATACGTCATATATGCGGCAAGTATCCGAAGAGATGTAAGCAGTAATCCCGAGGGATAACAGAGCCACATATTTCTGGATCTGCAGCAGATAAAGTATCCGGATTTTGGGATTTTTTAAGGATCAATAAAGTTCGGATCTGTTCGTATCCGGAAACTGGATTTTCCGAGGATGCGATACGGAAATTCCCGGAAATTGTCCGTATATGTGAAGGATATGGAGATATACCACATCTGATACTCCCGTATATCTATGGTTTTAGTGCAGTGCCGACACACAAACAGAGTGGTGTGGTTTACGCAGTCCAGTGCAGTGTAATAATATAGATAAATACGTCGGTTTGCTGACTTATCTATAATTTAGATGATAGATTTGAGCAGGTTTAGACTGACACAAATTTATCATCAGTTATATGGGTTCTCAACTTTTTCAGATTAAATCAATAAATCTGTGGCTCAGTGAATGTAATGTAACTTGACAGGAAACGTTATTATGTTGACCTACCAAAGGCAGAGTCATTTAATAACAAAATCATCAAATTACAATCACAACATATTTACATAGATTGATCGATCACAACTTATAACTAACTTTTCAGCAGATTAAAACATAAGACAACAGAACACAAGTTAATGGGTCTTATATTAACTTATTTCTGTGGCACAAACTTACAGTTTACATTTAGAAATAAACATAAGGAGTTAAGGAGGAAGATTAAAGAAAGGAAATGGTTGAATCTTATCTTGAGATGTTTAACCAGAGTGGCTCATCCTCTGTTCGGTTTCGGCTGGACATCCGTACCGTGATGAAACGACGTTTACCTTTGTGAAGATTTTCTTATCTCGACTCCAGTAAATTAGTCAAGCCAGACGCGCATGCCTTGCTACGTTTTACAGGCGACACATTTTCATCTTGCCACGGTCTCGTGAGGTCTGCTTTGGCCTCCCAGAGTAATGTTATCAGCTCCGGTTTGGTTTCAAGATAACTTCCAGGAAAAGTGTTCACAGCTTGGAGCAGTGACCCTCAGATGGCTAACAGCTGACGTGCTGTTTAAGCCTCGCTGAAGACGTGGGCCTTTGAGTGATGGCCGGACGTACAACAGCTTGGAGAAAGACGTCTATGCATCTTTCATTCTCCCAGAGAACTCACTGTGGTTGAGCTCGTGGTTCCCTTTGCACTCAGAGAATCAACAGGAAGTGTCCCTTTAAGAAGGGGGTGTGACTTAGTCACATACTTCCTGCTGATTGGTTGTCGTACCCCTAGAGAGGGTGTGACTTTGCAAGTGAGTGAGTTTGAGTGACAGATGATAGGGTAGACAGTACATAGAAAAACATACGTCAGAAGATGCAGGTGCATGTGAACAAGCCATGTAATTTGTTTTGAGAACAGATTCATTGTTTTTAGAAAGGATGGGAGACAGAAAGCAAATTATGTCTAGAACTTTTCCTTCGTTCCAAAAACACTTCAAACAAATACGACGGATTGTTCAGTCAACTTTAAGACAGTTATTCTGCACAGAGCAGACAGTTTAGAGCAAGATCATTCTGAGATGTTCTCTTAACTTTGGCATATTTAAAATATACCAGCTTAGTAAAATCATCATTAAATGACAAAAATATACTGTTGATCAATTCTGAATTAACACACATTAAAGAGAAAGTTCAATCTGATTAATTGGTGTCCATTAATTCAAAATAATTGTAACAAAAATAGTGTCCTTGAGAGTTTCAAGAAAGTCTAACACTGAGAGTTTCAGAGAGATGTGGAGAGGCCCACATCCCATACGGACATGCGAGTGCTGTATCCCTACAGTCCCCCTTTTTGGAAATCATCGCCTGTCCTTGGAGATGAGTTCCAACACGAAAGGATACCACTGAATGTCTCTGACCTCTACGTAATCCAGCAAGTGGAGAAAAAATCAAAAAAAAAGTTCAAAATTATACTCCCATAATGTTTTTGGAAATTCCATACTGTTTGTAGGTAATCCCATTGCGGTAAGCTTTCAATCCTTTGGAAACATAGTCTGTTAACCCATGGAAAACTGAGTCTGTGATCCCTTGGAAAACAAAGTCTTATAATCCACAGCGGTAATTCCACAACGATTGGGGTTATTGATTTCATCAGCAAGAATGGTTTTTAATCAGCATGTAGAGGGGATCCCTCGATTGAAGCAGAGGAGGCGGCCCTTGGATGAAGGTTGAAGACCAACGTTGGATTAGCAGGTCCCCACATCGAAGGTTGCGGGCTGGATGGCTTCCAGTCGGTGCCACCCTGGTTCAATGTGTCATGCAATTATGTGGTTTTAGGTGGGCTTATGATAGGGATTCTACATTAGGCCTTACCTATATGCACCTGGTATGTAAGCTATCATGGATTAGATCAGCTACAATTACCAATTAAGGGGTGGATCAATGCTGTAAAAATCAGATATAGGGATCTATACCTATAGAAATGTGGAGGGCTTCTGTAACGAAGGCCTCTTCTTTCAAACTATTCCTCCATTCATTATTTAGTTTAGGTTAAACTAAAATAAAAAAATGAAATCTAGTTTGGTCTAAATGTCTGTTGTCTTTTAGACGAACGACGCAAGATTTGGTATTCCCTATAAATTTTGAAGTCTATGGCGAGACTCATCAAAATGAATAGATCTAGAATAGAAACGATCGAATCGGTTCTACCTAAATGATTGGGAGATCAGTGTAGATTATAGTACCTTAAGTAGTATTAATCTACAATGACTCTTCAAAGATTGAGATCTTTAACAAAATGAACAGCATGTTGGCATAGTTAAATCCATTTAAGTCTTCAACTAACATTAATCAAAACCTCTTTTGGCTGGGAGTGTTCAGAAAACAATAACAACTTCAATAACAACAAAAGTAGCAATTAAGCAACTAAAAACAACGTTTCACTACAACAAACTCACTCTGGTCGTCAGATTCCAACGTGTCACACACAAGAAAAACAGTTCTTAGCTTTATAACCGATGTCAATTAAATCCTGCAGATTTAAACGGTTGTTAAGGTTAGTTTTTGTTGTGGGTTTTATGCTTAGCGTTTCTAAGTTCTAGTTGGAACGGTTTCTTTTCGCAACTAGTATAGTTTAAACTGTTTAGTTTATTTACTATCCTGTGCTTGGACGACCTTATTTTCCCATGAAGTCTGTGAGTTTGCGAGAGCTTTGTCATTTGTGGGGTTATTGAAATCTTTGTCCTTGACATGGGCATGACCTAACATCACCCCCCTGTGGTCATGGGGGACCGCGCACCCAGGTGTGGACGTCCGTCCATGGGCACGAGTTAGGATGCCATTGTTTAGTTTATGCTGTTTGCGCAGTTTAGAGTAGACAGTACACAGGAACCTTTCAGGTTTCGGCCAACGTATCTCTGTACGTTTACCTCTTTCTGCGTAATTCAGGTGTGTCACAACTGTCGGCGCAGTCGCAAGTGTGTCTGATTGATCAGACTGCGACGGGTCACTGTCGTTGTGGTGTGTGTCTTCCCACTTTATGAATGAAGAGGTGCTCTTTGAGTCTATAAGAGCTATGTCATCTCTGAGTAGTTCTAGATTCAAATGCTCTTGAACCAAGGTATCATCGAAAGCTTGGCTGATGGCTGAATTATCTGTCCCAGAGGACAGTAGAGCGTCCACGGCGTGGGACCCTCGGATCTCCACACATTTTCTACCTGTGGTAGGAAGTGTGAGTTCGCCCCCCTTTTGTTTGAGGAGGGGTCCTCAAAATCTGTAACCATGAAGTCCAAGTGACTGTCAGCGTGTAGCAGACTGTCACCTTCTGGACTCAGATGTCCTTGAACCAAGACTTCACTGAAAGCTTGGCTGTTTGCTGAATTACCTGTCCCACAGGACAGTACAGCGTCTTTGGTGTGGGATCCTTGGATCTCCACACCGTCTTCTACCTGTGGTAGGTAGTGTTCAGTGAGTGCTGAAGGTGTCAGCTCGCAGAGGAGGTTCTCGTGATGGGCCAGAGTCTGGTCCAACTGTTGAGTCTCCTCTGTCTCACCTGTATATGAAGGTTCACTTACCGGGTTTGTGGTCTCGGTTGGGGATTCCTTTGTGACCTCAGCGGTACCTGCTGTTAGACAGTCAGTGTCCTGACCTTGGGGAGGCACCTCGATTGGCAGTGGACTGCTCACTGTGGCCCACATTGTCTGATTGCCATAATTTATAATCGCTTCAAAGCGATTTATAAAATCTTGGCCAACCAAAAATGGAGTCTGGAGTGAGTCACGTTCAGACACATACACCGGGTGGTATAGTGACATTTTGCCAATCTGCATGTGAACCATGGCTATAGCTGTCAGGGCTGTCCCCGTCTCTATGGGACCCCGTAGCACAAAAGCACAAGTCACGATAGGTATTTGCCTGTCAACACCGTTGGCGGCGGTCCGTAGCCTCTCAAACAGCTCAGCTGACATGACAGACACGTCTGAGCCGCTATCCAGGAGTGCTTCTCGCGCGAGGACCCCTTCCAGTCTGAGTGGCAGGTAAGCATTCTTAGCGGGTCCCATTCTCATAAATTTACACAAAAACCGTCTAGGTTTAAGCACACGCTTCTGTTCACGTGTACCGCCGTCTGTACAAACTTCGTTGCTATCAGCATCATGTTGGCTGACTGCCTCATGACCTTCGGGACGCTGAACCTCAGCAATCTGTTCGCTGTCAGCATCTTGACATTCAGGATGCTGATCATCAGCAATTTGTTTGCTGTCAGCGTCTTTGTCAATGTTGACGATGTTGTCAACTGTGTACACTGAGGTGGTGCAAAATACAGTGCTGCGCGTCGCTTCGTCAGGTTGAACAACGTTGTTTGTGTTATCATCATGGACAACGTCACACGTTGTGTCAGCTTGGTCAACCACTGTAACATTCAAATCATTTGACAAACAACTTACCACCTCAGTCTCTTCCGAGCGTGGAGGCGTCGTTTCCTTAATCTGGAGCTTGTGTGACTCTTTGCACATCTCGAACTGTGCAGCTCGAGGTGCAGGGGCAGGAGGGCCGCTTCTCTTGGGTACATGTTGGGACAGACCATTTTTCAATGGGTCACGGCGCCCAGACATCAACTTCTCTCGAAGTTCACCCACTGTGAGGCCTAGGTGAGAACTCTTTTGGTTCGATCTGAACCATCTTGGTTCACCTAGAGAGCGAACACCTACATTTTGTGGTCCTTTGCTCATCCCAGGGTTTTCAACCTGAGGTACAGAGGGAGGAGAACTCCCTGTGAACCGAAATGAGTCACTTTTCCAGCTGGAGTCAACATACTGTAGTTTGTTATTATGAAAATCCTGTTTACTCTCGCACTCTATAGGAGAGGAAACCTCTTCTAATGTCTGCGAGTGGGATGTGACCTTTTGACCTGGACAAACCTCTGATGGTATCCTAGGTTGTATCTCGGCCTCAAAAACTGTTGCAGCGTATTGTTTTATCATTTCCATGGTATCTTTTTTGCAATCAACCTTGAAACGAACACATTTCTGTTGAAAAGGCATAAGATTCTTAATGAAAAGACTTTTAAACTCCTCATCTTCCTCTAGTCCAGGGACAGTTTTGCCACCGGAGTAGACAGAGATCAGACTGTCGTAGAACGACAGGGGATTTTCCCACTTATCCTGATGGACATCCACCGCAGCTAAGTAATTAGCATACAATGAAGCAGATTCTCCCACTGTGCGATAAGCACGGGCAAGAGACACACGGCTCCCACGCATCCATCTAGGTTTGATAGAAGAGGAGGCCCCCTCAGGTGGTTCACCTGTTTGAACGTCCATCTTTGTACTGATTTTCTGTGAAAAATCAAGTAAAGTGGGTCTTATTTCGCAGCGTGCAAATAAATCATCACCATTTATGTAGTCTGGAGTAAATCAAAACCAACTAGCCTCCAGGTTTGTGCTTCACTGTGTTCAATAAGTCTATCATTCACAGGCACCTTATCACAGGAATCACTCCAATGAATTGTAAAGTTAAATACCTTTAGGCAGTGTTAACCTCATCTAGAACTTATAATGAAACAACAGTTACTAACCAACCCAATCTGATTGCTGTTCAATCACACTGACGCACACAAAGTGATCAGATTCAGATGCAAGGTGTATGAGCTGCTCAGAACACATCCAAGATGTTAAATGAAATAAAAATCAGTGATTTTTATTAACTTGTCGACCTGTGACAAGATCAACAACGTCGGCTATCTGTGTGTGATTTCCGTGAAAATCAAGACAAAAGATGCCATATGTGTTATTTTAAACTTGCAGTTTAGAATAAAGTAGACAGCCGTGTTGCACAGAATCTATGATAAAAGTGTCAAGTTTATCAAAAAACAGACAAGTCTGTATTAATTCTGTGTAGCTGTTCTGCCATCAACATTTGATTATATGTGAAAATCAAATGAAAGGGTGCTGTGTCCTCAACATTTCAAAATGTACTCTGTTCAAAAACAGGAAAGTTGAAATGTTGGAGAGAATTGCATCAAAACTGTATTCTTAGATGCAACCAGCAGGTGGGGGTACCACGCTGGATAAGTCTATCATAGCGACTGTAATTTCTCTTGCTGACCGCTATAGAGGCACTGTTGTCACCTGTGCACGAAGCTGCAGCTTCCAGCGTCCGCAGACGTCCAACAACGGATCAAAAGCATCAATCAGAAATATCCAAAGCCTTTACGTGACAAACTCTAGAACCCCGGTCTTATAATAGACGATTCGATGTGAGTAACATCGTTTAGGACAGGTATTGTGATTTTTAAACTTTTCTCAAAAGAAAAAGACAAGTCGGTTCCCCTAAACCAGATGCAGCTTCCGGTGTCACGTGACCTGGTCACATGGCGATCGGTAATCTCAGAGCAACTGACCTAATACACCCATTAAAATCTCAAAAACACCGCGATGAAACAGTCTTTTCAAAGATAGTAACGGACGAACAAGCCTGAAGCCTGTGCACCCTGGTTTACTGAAGTCAAAAGTGACGAGGAGTGGGCTCTCCCACCCCGTAAGCGTCAACACTTACAGCGTAATCGACCAATCACAGTGAAGACAGAACATGTAGTTCTAAAACCCAAGTGTTCATGGGAAATGGAGTCTTCTAAACCTTACGTCACTCACGTGCGACGTGCCGTTCGAGCAGTGCGTTCACGGACCTGCGGTCTGTCGAACTTTAGCGAGGAACGGACTTTTCAACGTTCTAAAACACTTATAAATATCGTAAAACACCACGGTGAAGCCAGTCTTCGACGATATCACGTGCATAGAAACGAACAACACAGATAAACTGTCAGAAATGTGTGCAAAAATGAATATCTGACAACCAGCAGTCTACAGAACCAACTTTCTTGAACACGACACACAATGGCCCTCATGCACGAAAATGTTCTTATTCTTATCCTAAATTTCTACTACTTTTGTTCGTACGAAGCGTTCGTACGAACATGCCACGTCAGAACCAACAAAGTCTTCTATCCACAGGAAAAGCGTGTAAACGGGCTGCTTAAAGGTGATGAATTCCACCTGCTCTACTCACCTGCGCGTGCTCGCGGGAAGGTAATTTACATACTTTCCACCCCTCAAAACACCATATAAGGCCACGCTTCCTGCCTTCTGACAGCAGGAAGTGTCCATTCATTCAATCTCAAAGGAGAACTTCACGCGTTCGGAGTTCTGCTCTCAGTGGCGCTGTGGCTACCCCCCCCCCCCCCCCGCAGGTGTCGGATGGTCAAATATCTCTAATTTTAGTGTACTGTGTTACATTTAGTTTCACTTATTCAGAAGAGCGCACCGCTGCCCCCCACCCCCCCGCAAGTGTCGGATGTGTTTTTGAACAGAGGCATTTTAAAATGTCTCGAAACTACAGTTAACTTCATATTAATATTGTAGTGCATGCTGTGTGTCCCGTGGGTCGTACAGTATCAGAAATCAAGAATAAATGGTTTGATCTGAAAATGGCTTCAAACAAACGTCTCGCCGCAGCACGACAGGTGGACAGTCTGCGAGATGGAGCAGACTGACTGCAAGACGCGCGATGATCCACACTCAGAACACAGATGACAGTGCGCCCGCAGTCAACAGGCAGCTTAAATAAAAAATGACATGAAACGAATGAATAAGCTGGTTTCGCTTTGTTCTCCCCTCTCTCTGCGGTGCTGTGTGTGTGTGTGTGCGTGTGTGTGTGTCTGCTCGACAGTCGCGCGGCGTGGGGGGGGGCATGCCGACACTGGCGCGGGGGGACCCCGTGCCCACTGTTGGCACGGGGTGGGGGGGCGTGTGCCACACCACGCGCGGGGGCGCACGGTGGTCGAGTGGGGCGCGGGGGGGGGGTTTGAAGCCGCTTTCTTTTAATTTAACAAATTTGTGTCGTTGCATTTAATTCTTTTTAAACTCAGAATATTTTCTAAATAACGAAATATAAGTGATTAGTGATGGAAATCCATCTGGATAACGGCGGACCGACTGCTCGTAAAATATACGACAGGTCCAGACCACACGTACATTTTGTTCGTATCTGAAAAAAATCTTAGGATACGAAAACATTGTTGGATGCCACAAATGATCCTTAATCGCTCGTACGCACAGGATAAGCACATATCTGTGCGTACGAACGGTTTGTGCATGAGGCCCAATGGACCAATCATAGCGCTTCTGTAGCCGAATGCCTCTCGGTACCGCTAACGTTAGCTCGACCCAAAGTTCTGGACACTCTTTCACAAAATAAACGTAGAATACACCACATAAAATACTGCTAACGAGCCCAACACATACAGGCTAGCCCCCACGCCTTCCAGAGAAGGCAGCACGCTAACTGTTTAAACAACGGACTTTACGTCTTTCGGAACCGGATCCCGGTCCAAAGCTGAGTGGGTCTCACCCGAACCTCAGCCAACACACGTTGTAACAGATAATAGGTACAAAGGAGCAGCAAATGTGTGAAACAGACCTTCAACAGCAATCCACAGATGTAATAACATGAAGCAGAGTCGTGACGCGGCGGTCACAAAATGACAAATGCACGCTTTAGTTTGCGACACGGTATGAAACGTCTCACAAACACAGACACACAAACATCAACTGCAGCTTCAAAACATACGTTGAAATGTGAAAGAAACAAAATAATTCTAACGGGAAACGCACCAGACAATGCCACGATTAGCAATCTCTGTGACACTCACCAGCCAAAACTATTCTATAAGTCCACAACAGGATAAAAACTATATGCCAACACGTTATGAGCACAGAAACATCAATTTAATCTTTCAGAAGACCTGTACGCGGGCCACCAATTGTAATAATATAGATAAATACGTCAGTTTGCTGACTTATCTATAATTTAGATGATAGATTTGAGCAGGTTTAGACTGACACAAATTTATCATCAGTTTTACGGGTTCTCAACTTTTTCAGATTAAATCAATAAATCTGTGGCTCAGTGAATGTAATGTAACTTGACAGGAAACGTTATTATGTTGACCTACCAAAGGCAGAGTCATTTAATAACAAAATCATCAAATTACAATCACAACATATTTACATAGATTGATCGATCACAACTTATAACTAACTTTTCAGCAGATTAAAACATAAGACAACAGAACACAAGTTAATGGGTCTTATATTAACTTATTTCTGTGGCACAAACTTACAGTTTACATTTAGAAATAAACATAAGGAGTTAAGGAGGAAGATTAAAGAAAGGAAATGGTTGAATCTTATCTTGAGATGTTTAACCAGAGTGGCTCATCATCTGGTCGGTTTTGGCTGGACATCCGTACCGTGATGAAACAACGTTTACCTTTGTGAAGATTTTCTTATCTCGACTCCAGTAAATTAGTCAAGCCAGGTGCGCATGCCTTGCTGCGTTTTACAGCCGACAAATTTTCATCTTGCCACGGTCTCGTGAGGTCTGCTTCAGCCTCCCAGAGTGATGTTATCAGCTCCGGTTTGGTTTCAAGATAACTTCCAGAAAGAGTTCACAGCTTGGAGCTGTGACACTCAGGTGGCTCACAGCTGACGTGCTGTTTAAGCCTCGCTGAAGACGTGGGCCTTTGACTGATGGCCGGACGTCCCCAGCTTTTTCCAGAGGAAAAACCAGTTCTTAGGAAGTTCTTCCCTCCGACACTAAAAATCTAAAACGGAAGTGGATCTTTATATGGGAGGCGGGGTCTCCCCACCTCCTCAATAACTATTGGCTGGTTTAACAAAATAAGAGATGGATTTTTCATCTCATAGGCAGAAGGTCTCTGAAGGACAACAGGAAAACTGTTTACATAAGCGGCCAGATGGACTGGCCTGTGAGAGTTGTGTCTACCTTGAAGACAAAACAGAGAAGGAAGTGAACAGCTTTTACCATGGCTCATGTCCCAGATTCAGAACCTGCTTGTTCTGCAGAAATAAAACCAGCAGAAGGGTCAAACTCATGCAAGTAACAGATCATCATTAAATGACAAAAATATACTGTAGATCAATTCTGAATTAACATACATTAAAAAGAAAGTTCAATCTGATTAATTGGTGTCCATTAATTCAAAATAATTGTAACAAAAATTGTGTCCACTTGTCTCCTTGAGAACTTCAAGAAGGTGTAACACTGAGAGTTTCAGAGAGATGTGAAGAGGTGTACTTGAAGGTCAAGCATGAAGGCCTGTATCACTACACCCTAACTAGGGTCCTCGAGGGGTCATGAAAGTATGCCCGTCCGGCCTACATGTGTTTTGTGGACTTGGAGAAGGCATTTGACCGTGTTCCTTAAAGTACACTGCTGGGGGTGCTCCATGAGTATGAGATTGGGGGCCCGTTGTTATGGGCTGTTCAGTCCCTATACAACAAGTGTAAGAGTTTGGTTTGCATTGCTAGTAGTAAGTCGGACCCTTTCAGGGTGGGAGTTGTACTCCACCAGGGCTGGCCTTTGTCACTGATTCTGTTCATAACTTTTATGGACAGAATTTCTCAGTGAAGCCAGTAGGGAAGGTTTCCAACTTGGTGGCCTCAGGATTCTGTCTCTGCTTTTCATATATGATGTGGTTGTGTTGGCGCCATCGTGCTGTGATCGTCAGCTCTCACTGGAACAGTTTTCAGCCGAGTGTGAAGCGGCTGGGATGAGAATCAGCACCTCCAAATCTGAGGCCATGGTCCTCAACCGGAAAAGGGCAGATTACTATCTTCAGGTTGAGGGTGAGGTTGGAGAAGTAAATGGTAAATGGTAAATGAGCTTATTTATATAGCACCTTCCAGCCCCCTATGAGGGACCTCAAAGCGCTTTACAATACCAACCATGCACCCATTCATACACCAGTAGTGGCAGAATGCCATGTAAGCGACATCCAGTCCTACCGGGAGCAACTTGGGGTTAAGTGTCTTGCCCAGGGACACAACAACAAATGGTGTGGGGAACTGGGATTCGAACCTTCAACCTTCCGATCGGGGGACGACTGCCATTACCACTACGCCACGGCCGCCCCCTACAAGTACAAGTATCTTGGGGTTTTGTTCACAGTTGAGGGAAGAATAGGTGACAGATGGATTGATGTAACATCTGCAGTCTTTCAGAATCTGCACCAGTCCGTTGTGGTGAAGGGAGAGCTTTGCTGTATGGCAAAGCTCTCTGTTTACCTGTCGTCTATGTTCCTACCCTCACCTATGGTCATGAGCTCTGGGTAGTGACCAAAAGAATGACATTGTGGATACAGGCAGTTGACATGAGTTTCTTCCACAGGGTAGCTGGACTCTCCCTTGATAGGGTGAGAAGTTCAGTTATCTGGGAGCAACTCAGATTACCACTACTCTTCTACATCGAGAGGAACCAGTTGAGGTGGTTTGGGTATCTGGTAAGAATGCTCCCTGGACTCCTCCCTAGAGAGCTGCTTCAGGCATGTCAGACTGGGAGGAGACCCCAGGTAAGACCCAGGACACGCTGGAGAGACTATAGCCGTGTTTCCATCAAGGTTTCTAGATGCGCATTTTGAAGTATCGCATCAGAAAAGCTGAATGGAAACGGCAAGATGCAAATTTACTTCCTCAAATTCTCAAAAAAGTTGATACGCTCGCTTGAGGTGGTTTTTGGGTTATTCGAAACAGAGCTGATGCGCAAAACGACAGATGGAAACAGATTTGCCGACTCAGTTCTGCCGTAGCGAACATTCACGTCACGTGACTTCGTCTCCGGACAACATGTAACATCGCTAAAACTAGTTGGCATGACAGAATAAATACAACTTGCCCGATAGCAACACATACCTGAAATATTCTCTCCATTTTGCGGAGATGTGTGGTCGGGTCCTGTTTTCAACCGCTACTTCCTGTTTACTGTAGACATGCGTAACGCTGACGTCTGACGTAATGACGCTGACGTCTGACGTAATGCCGCTTTGCGTGGCCTGGTAGATGCGCTTCAAGCCAGTTGATGGAAACACTTCTGCTTCGCATTAATTTTTATTTACATTTTTGCGAATTTTCAAAAATTCACTCAAATAGAAAATAGATGGAAACACGGTTTATGTCTCTCGGTTGACCTGGGAACTCCTTGGAATCCTTCCAGAAGAGCTGGAAGACATGGCTGTGGAAAGAGATGTCTGGGCCTTCCTGCTCAAGCTGCTGCCCCCACAACCTGACTTCAGAATAAGTGGAAGATGGATGGATGGATGGATGGATGCATGCATTCATGCATGTATGCATATACTTTGTATGTATGTGTATGTATGTATGTATGTATGTATGTATGTATGTATGTATGTATGTATGTATGTATGTATGTATGTATGTATGTATGTATGTATGTATGTATGTATGTATGTATGTATGTATGTATGTATGTATGCATGCATGCATGCATGCATGCATGCATGCATGCATGTATGTATGTATGGATGGATGGATGGATGGATGGATGGATGGATGGATGGATGGATGGATGGATGGATACGAAAACTGCATAAAACAAATTTGTAAAGGAAAATATATTTAAGCATAAGGAGGACTGTAGAAAAGTGTGATTAATGTTTCAGTGGGGATGCAACATGATGTATTACAATTAAAGGTGCTATGTGTAACTTTCTGTAGAGTGCAGAAATTAGAAATATTTTCAACTGGCAAAGCATTCTGATCCCTCCCCCTCAGAGCCATATATGGCTCTGCTCCCCCTGGCCCTGCTGAAATTCAAATTCAAGCTCTTTTTTTATTGGCTGATTCCAGTGGCGGCTGGTGATATTTTTTTATGGGGGGGTGCCATAAAAAATTTTTAAGCATGTGTAGAAGTATGCATAATTATGTTTGTATACTGTAAAGTAAGTTTGTTCATGTTTTTTATTTGTATATATCAGGTGTATCCATTTGTATAAAACTATCATTAATAAAACATGGTTCATCTTCACCTTGTTTGAGGCATCAGTGTGAAAAGAGAATGGGAGTGTTCTGCTTCCACTTTTCAATTGTTAGACAACTTCTATCATATTCTGTTATTATTTTAGTAATACAAGTTCATAACATAAATAGAATTGTGAGGGTCCAGACTTAAATAAGGACAAAGGTGTTCAAAAATCCACCAAATAATTCAATTTAACAGTTCCAAAAATAAACTAACAAATAATTAAATTTCAATGAAAAATAAATCAAAAGATAATAACAAATTTGGCCCAACTTAAACAGGTCAACTGAAGTCTAACAAGGAGGAATGATTCCAGATTAGATTTTAAATAACTGATTTATGGGGAAGAAAAATGATCTATTTTACTGTGATCCACCTGATGAGCTCCACTTATACTTAAGGCTGCAGTCAAGTCCTCTTCGCTGGAGCATTGATGCCTACTCATGGTATTTATGCTTCTAGCCAGTTTCTGAGTACAATACTTTGAGAGACACTTACCTTGTTTTTTGTTGTGTTTCCAGTCCTCGTTTCCATCTTGGTCCTGGGACCAGTTGTCTGCTCATCGTGTCTTGCCCTCCAACCACTTGCCTGCCTCATTTCGCCCTCTGGGATTCATCTCAAGGAACTAAGGATTTCTCTGTAAAATAACAAACAAAACTAGATCAATCATCTTGAAAGAGCCTTCTGGTCAAGCCTTTCTGACAGTTTGTTTCATCTTCTAGGAAATCCAGAAGATCCCTGTACATGTGTACAGTATATAGACTTGCACTGTAAATAATAAACACTGTTACTTTTGCACCTCTTCGTCTTGTGTCGTTCTGGGTCTCATTACCAACTGGGTAAACCTTTGAAATCATAACACTATGACCACTTTATTGTTCTTTTTACATATTTTGTGCTAATTTCAGCTTACTTTTTTGTTGCTAGTTTTATATCTTTCAAAATATGAAACTTTCCCTTAAACATTATTCTCTTAAATCTGTTTTCTTTTTTATCTTGTTGAGATTTTAGCTACTGTTCTGCTACTTTTCTGCTACTTTTAACTAGCATTTTGATACTTTCAGCAAAAAAAATGCTACTTTAGCTAGTGTTTTGCTACTCATCAATATTTTCCTCTTTTTGCTGAAGCTTAGCAGTTTAAGCATCTGTCTTTTAGCTACTATATGTCATGTGTTTGCCCCTCACAGCCAGCCATGTTCATGTTTGTTGTTAAAGAAACTGAAGTGACCTAAAATCCGATATCAGTCTCTTTAAGTTGGTCACCCACCAGACTGGTCTAAGGGTCTTTTCTTCCACTTTATGATAAAGAGGCTCTGGGTCCTGCAAGGACAATAACCTTCACATCAACGTGAAGAAGACAAAGGAGATGATTGTGGACTTCAGAAGGAACAAACAAACCCCACACACCCCACTGAACATTGGAGGATCTGCAGTGGAAGTGGTCTCCAGCTACAAGTACTTAGGTGTACGGTACACATGAACGATAACCTCAGCTGGAGCAACAACACCACCAGCCTGATCACGAAAGTTCATCAGAGACTCTACTTCCTCAGACGGCTGAGATGAGCTGGTCTGAGAAGTTCAGACCTCACCTCCTTCTACAGGTGTGCAGTGGAGAGAGCAAATAAATAGAATCAATCTACTGTATTTTTTTAGTACCAGAGTTCTCTTAAATATTCCTAATATTAAAGGTCCTGAGTTGACTCCTAATGCATCTTAGCATATATAACATTTCACCATATAAATGTACCTTAAATGTTTCAATGTTAATAAGCTAGTAACTTGCAAGAGACTTTGTTTTCATTCTCCAGATCAATACAGTGTTAAAAATAGTAAAACACCACAAGTGAAAATACTCACTTTTGGGATATGGGAAGTCACCTGCTGCATTATTGATGAGGTTAAGCTGGACATCTTGGATCTTCTTCTGTACACCACCTGTCTGTTACACAGGTGGTAGATTGGATGCCGGTGTGTAGAGATGAAGGTGTTGTGTGGATTTTTTTCTGTAAAGAAAGTACAGAAGGCACATTAATTATGTATTTTTTTTAGCATTTTCCACATTGCTTGAAGTGCTTTGTGTACACATATGTAATCACATTTTAACTTTCTTAATACAACATAAATAATAATATCCAGGTTATTTCAATTGCATTGATCCATCCACAGTGATCTTTATAATATTAAAATTAAATTCAAATAATTATATAATCACTGTTTCATAACATGAAAAATTCAAACTATTTAATGCTTAAATCTTTCTGCTACTTGATTTATTTAAGTTTAGTGTCTTTGAAACAACAGCACAACTTATAATGAAACTAAAGTTTAACTAAACTAAACTAAAACTAAAGTTTATTTATTCATTCAGATTTATTCATCAGAAAATTTGCAACTGCTGCTAAACGAAACGAGACAAAAGTTAACTAACACAGACAGACACTCTGAGGAGTAAACAGTTCATGATGAGCTGAAGATGGACAGACAGGAGTCGTCTTCACACATTCGGGTTTATAACTAGCAAGTAGCAACTTTGCAGTACACCACACCATGAGCACAGCTAGTAGCTACTGTAACTGACTGAAACAACCACACACACACGACACCACGTCCCGAACACAGATGAAAACAGCTCAAACTTTGCTCATGTGTGCTCAGCGATTTATTAAACTCACTAATTATTACTTGCTTACCTGTGTAGAAAGGCACCATTAATAATTACAGCTGTTTCAACGTCGCTAGTTGGCCGTGTGAAGCTCTGACTGTAAACAGAGAGATGGTCCCCCTCCTTCCTTGGCTCGAACCGGAAGTGCTGGCGAATGGCGATCCGTGGCGATAAGAGACGAGTCCAGGCTCGAGAGCGGCGGAAAATGCGACCTGTACAGTTCAATAATTTTGTACAGATGGGACATAAACTACGGCCGCTAGCGGCCGCTAGTTATAATTAGATTCAATGGAAAAGCATGGGAAAAGCCCCCAGGCGGCGCGGAGCGGGGAAACCGGAAGTACGTCACTCACAATCAGAAAACGTTTTTTGAAACAAACAAAGCAATCATTACTCGTAAAATTGATGGGGATTTTAAACCCCTGTTACCTTAATAAAAACCACACAAAGATAAACAAGAGAACAGTGTTAAATCAGACAAACAACCTTGCAAGGGGGAAGGGCTTTTAATGTCCTTTGAAACTAGTTTGGTCTCAAATACATTGTCCTGCACAATTCCAAATTGTACTGGACATGACAAGCTATTTATACAAGAAGCAGGTGGAGTTTGACAAGCTCTGACGTCTTACAGATAAAACAAACAAGTCATGGTTCTGATCAAACAAGAACATCTAATCCCAACATTTGTCAAGGCTAGAAGACTGTCTTTTCTGTATCAGAGAAAAAGCAAACAACATGTTTGTACTATCAAATATAAGTGTTTAAAGGGAACAGAGAATATTTGATATAAGTGAGCTGGGTTATAATTATTGGGTCAGAGTAATTAGTTTTAGATGATAAATATTGAACATCTCCATCATTTCATCCTCTTTATCATATATAAACTGATCATTATCAATCAGGTGAGCGGTGCGGAAAAACATCCTCTGAGGCCGAATTTCTAATTAGAGGCAAAAACTCACACCACCGTCCCGTGCCTCCACAGTAACGCCCTGAACATGCAGAATCACCTTTTTAGGATGGTTTGAGAGATTATAAAGTTTTGGAGAACTCTGTTGATTGTCATATTTCATGACTTATTTCAATGTTTGAGAGAAAGAAAGATTTTGAGGAGAATTTTGCAATGAGTATGGTCTCACTTTATGGCTTATGTCAAAAGTTTTGAAAAGGAATAATATATTTAGCAGGGATTAGTCTATTTACCCACAAAAACCAAGTTTTTCCAAAGAAATAGAACCTTTGAGAAGAAACATATATATATATAAAGGAACTAATCTATTTGTGTTAAACAAATAAAAGAAATAAGCTATTTAATTAGTTTTAAAATAAAAAGAACCAATCTAATTTGTTTTAACCAAAGAACCAATCTAATTTGTTTTAACCAAAAAAGAACCAATCTAATTTGTAGTGTCAAACAATTAAATGGAACTTATACACTTTCAAAGATGTGGGAAATAATTCTCAAACACACAACAAAATAGCCCTTTATGGGCACAAAAATAAAATAAGTTTGAAACTTCTTTGATATCAACTATTGCCCAGGAAAGTAAAAACAACCGATTTGAACTCAAAAAATGAAATAGATCAACCATTCTTCTTCACAGCATCCATCTTTTTCTGGTGTGGGAGGGTAAGTTCAGTGTCTTTCCTTTGGGCACAAGTCCACCTCATCCGGGGGGGGGGGGATTCTTTGTGTGTGGAATAAGTCCAGTTTTTCATTGTTGGGCAAGCTTTTGCTTATGAGATCAGTCCAGTTCTGCTTGGGGAAAGCTTTTGTCTGTGAAATAAGTTCATGTGATTCTGGGGGGGGGGCTTTTGTTCAAGTCTTTTTCTTCTGTGAGTTTCTGTGCAAAGTTCTTTTTTTTCTTGGGGAGAGCTTTTTGTTCAAGTCTTTTTCTTCTTGGGTTTTTGTCAAAGTTCATTCTTTTCTTTGGGGAGAGCTTTTTGTTCGCCTTGTGGGTGGAGGGCATCAGGCAGTTTGATGGCTTCAGTCTTGTCCAGCTGTCTGTTGTTTTAGTCTATTCAGGCATGAATTGCGGGCGCAGTAGCAGGTCGCAACCCTGAATTGTGTGTGGGACAAGGTAGTCAAGCCACATCCTGACAAAGTTGCTCTGACCAGATCCATCTTCAAAATCTGGCTCAGCGATTGCTCCAAACTTCTTTTTCAGGGGAGCACCGGTCACTCAGATGTAACAGCTGCTGCTTTTTCTCTCGAGAAGATGACGTGTCCTTTCCTCCACCTGTAGGGGTCCCGTCCACCCTCGTTTTCAGCCGTCCCTAGCAGGACCTCGAGTCAAGACGGGATTCACTGGCATCACTGGCAACTCCTCCTGAAGGAGTTCCGGAAACCTGTAGTCTTTTTGAGAGGAGAACTGGACACCAAAAAACTTGCAATTTGTCAAATAAAACTAAGACCTTCGGATCCCATGAGCCATTTGTGGTCTGGGGAAGGTCAAACTGTGGGTAGCTCCTTAACTTAACTTAAACTAAATTCTGTAATTGGCTATAATAATAATTGTTTCTTTAAATATAAAATAAAATTCCATTCTTACTATCTAAAACATTTGTATTTAATGGCAAAAACAACACAACTACAAATGATTTCATTCTTCAGTGAAAATGAGTAATCACTCACTCTGATTTGAGGTTATTTTAATTAGTAAGTTATTCTTAATTAGCATGATCATCAAAATGAGTAGCAGGAGACGGAGACGTTTTATACTCACCTAAAATACTTTACCTTTTTCATAGTCTGTAGAAAAAGTCAAAACATACATACAGACATAGACAGACATATACGTACAGACAGACATACATACATATAGACACACATACATATATACATATAGAATTTACAATAAAAACATGTGGTTCATGTGCTCAAAATAAGTCCAGTCTATAGTCAGGGTCAGTCGTGTTTTAAAAATATAGAACCACCATATTTCAAAATCAACCTTTCAAATCAACCTTTTGAATAGATCCAAAACTCCAGGGCGTCCCCCAATCTTTTCTCTTTGGATCTGTTAAAAAATAAATACCTGTTTATCAAATGACATATACATACCTGTTTATTAAACAACATACATAAAGCAATGTGGTTTGTAGGTTTATCTGATTTATCCTACAGTACAACGTGCTTCTTAAATGATCCTTTAAATGGCTATGCTGTTGAATATAAAAATCTAAAAAGTTATTTTTTGTATAACTGATCATCTAATCAATGAATGAGCTGTTTCCTTTTATGAGCCTTCATTAATGTTATTAGTGATATATTCCTTATTATTATTAGTTATTTCTAGGAACACTTTCTCTTCCCTTTTTTTTTTTTTTTTTTGTTTTGTTTTCCTGTCTGCTTGGCTTGTTTCTATCGTACAGCACCTTGGTTGGCCCGCGTCCGCCAAAGTGCTCTATAAATAAAGTGGTATGGTATAAATAACAATCTAAGATTTAAAGCATAAAGCTATAAAAATTGTTTCAACAATAATTTCCTTGTGGCAAACCAGACCCACCAAAACGCACTCAGTCAGTTCAAGGACAATTGCTATCCTTCCTTCAGCTCCACAAAACTTTTGCATGAATGTTTGTGGAGACACAATTTTAATCTGTAAAAGAAAATATAAACATTAACTTGTTTCAGGGTTATGAGCTGGGATCATTATCTCTGTACCATCACGAAGTTACTGGAAGTGGAAAAATAAGTCGTCAGACCCACTACAAATTCTGTGGCCTTGCTCTCGCAGGCCATATCATGAGAATGTGTTACATTAAATAAAATTAAGCAGACTGCAGTTTTGAAACACGATACCAGGATTATTGACAGATCTTCACAGATCCATACGGGGGGCATGACCTTCAGCTGGACAGTTGGCGTGGTTGACTTCAAGACCTGTTCTCTTTGTCTTTCTGGAGAACCTGTTCAGCTCCCTCTTGTCACAGCATCCAGTGAGATCTTTGTTTCTGGGTGAGATCTTTGCTCCTGGGTGAGATCTTTGTTCATCATCGATCCATCACACCCGGACCGCATATTCTGGTCATTTGTGTTTGATGACCGTGTTCTGACAGTTCTTTGTGAAAGTCTTTGTGGTGTCATTTGTTCAGAGAAAAGTCCAGTGCAGGGTTGTAGCATTGTATGTTGTTGCGTGAATCTTGTTGTTGGTTGTAACATTGTATGTTGTAGTTTGAATGCTGTTTGGAGTTGTTTTATTGTATGTTGCGATTTGAATGTTGTTGCTGGTGGTTGCATTGTATGTTGTTGTGTGAATGTTGTTTGGGGTTGTTGCATTGTATGTTGTAGTGTGAATGCTGTTTGGGGTTGTTGCATTGTATGTTGTAGTGTGAATGCTGTTGGGGGTTGTAGTATTGTATGATGTAGTGTGAATGCTGTTTGGAGTTGTTTTATTGTATGTTGCGGTTTGAATGTTGTTGCTGGTTGTTGCATTGTATGTTGTTGTGTGAATGCTGTTTGGGGTTGTTGCATTGTATGTTGTAGTGGGAATGCTGTTTGGGGTTGTTGCATTGTATGTTGTAGTGTGAATGCTGTTTGGAGTTGTTGCATTGTATGTTGTCATGTTAATCTTGTTATTGGTTGTTGCATTGTGTAATGTGGTGTGAATGCTGGTTGGAGTTGTTACATTGTATGTTGTCATGTTAATCTTGTTATTGGTTGTTACATTGTCTAATGTGGTGTGAATGCTGGTTGGAGTTGTNGTATGTTGTGGTGGGAATGCTGCTTGGAGTTGTTGCATTGTATGTTGTAGTTTGAATGTTGTTGGAAATTGTAGCATTGGATGTTGTAGTGTGAATGCTGTTTGGGGTTGTTGCATTGTATGTTGTCATGTGAATCTTGTAGTTGGTTGTAGCATTGTATATTGTAGTTTGAATGCTGTTGGGGGTTGTAGCATTGTATGTTGTAGTGTGAATGCTGTTCAGAGTTGTTTTATTGTATGTTGTGGTCTGTATGTTGTTGTTTGTTGTTGAATTGTATGTTGTGGTGTGAATGCTTGTTGGAGTTGTTGCATTATATGCTGTAGTGTGAATGTTGTTGGAAATTGTAGCATTGGATGTTGTAATGTGAATGTTGTTGGGGGTTGTAGCATTGTATGTTGTGGTGTGAATGGTGTTTGGGGTTGTTGCATTGTATGTTGTAGTGATACTGTTGATGTGCAATGTAGCATTCAATGTTGTGGTGTAAATATTGTTTGTTGTAGCATTGTATGTTGTAGTATGAATGTTGTTGGGGGTTGTACCATTGTATGTTGTAGTGAGGATGTTGCTGGTGGTTGTAGCATTGTATGTTGTAGTATGAATATTGTTGGGGGTTGTACCATTGTATGTTGTAGTGAGGATGTTGCTGGTGGTTCTACCATTGTATGTTGTAGTGAGGATGTTGCTGGTGGTTGTAGCATTGTATGTTGTAGTGTGAATGTTGTTAGGGGTTGTAGCATTGTATGTTGTAGTGAGAACGTTGCCATGGGTTGTAGAATTGTATCTTGTAGTTTGAATGTTGTTGGGGGTTGTAGCATTGTATGTTGTAGTGTGAATGCTTTTTGGGGTTGTATCATTGTATGTTGTAGTGTGAATGCTGTTTGGGGTTGTTGAATTGTATGTTGTAGTGTGAATGCTGTTTAGAGTTGATGCATTGTATGTTGTCATGTGAATCTTGTTGTTGGTTGTAGCATTGTATGTTGTGGTGTGAATGGTGTTTGGGGTTGTTGCATTGTACGTTGTAGTGTGAATGTTGTTGGGGGTTGTAGCATTGTATGTTGTTGCGTGAATCTTGTTGTTGGTTGTAACATTGTATGTTGTAGTTTGAATGCTGTTTGGAGTTGTTTTATTGTATGTTGCGATTTGAATGTTGTTGCTGGTGGTTGCATTGTATGTTGTTGTGTGAATGTTGTTTGGGGTTGTTGCATTGTATGTTGTAGTGTGAATGCTGTTTGGGGTTGTTGCATTGTATGTTGTAGTGTGAATGCTGTTGGGGGTTGTAGTATTGTATGATGTAGTGTGAATGCTGTTTGGAGTTGTTTTATTGTATGTTGTGGTTTGAATGTTGTTGCTGGTTGTTGCATTGTATGTTGTAGTTTGAATGCTGTTTGGAGTTGTTTTATTGTATGTTGTGATTTGAATGTTGTTGCTGGTGGTTGCATTGTATGTTGTTGTGTGAATGTTGTTTGGGGTTGTTGCATTGTATGTTGTAGTGTGAATGCTGTTTGGGGTTGTTGCATTGTATGTTGTAGTGGGAATGCTGTTTGGGGTTGTTGCATTGTATGTTGTAGTGTGAATGCTGTTTGGAGTTGTTGCATTGTATGTTGTCATGTTAATCTTGTTATTGGTTGTTGCATTGTGTAATGTGGTGTGAATGCTGGTTGGAGTTGTTACATTGTATGTTGTCATGTTAATCTTGTTATTGGTTGTTACATTGTCTAATGTGGTGTGAATGCTGGTTGGAGTTGTAGAATTGTATGTTGTAATGTGACTGTTGTTGGGGATTGTAGCATTGTACGTTGTAGTGAGAATGTTGCTGTGCAATGTAGCATTCAATGTTGTAGTGTAAATATTGTTTGTTGTAGCATTGTATGTTGTGGTGTGAAAGTTGCTGGGGGTTGTCACAGTGTGTGTAGTAGTGTAAATATTGTTGGTGGTTGTAGCATTGTATGTTGTAATTTGAAAGTTGTTGGGGGTTGTAGCATTGTATATTGTAGTGTGAATGCTGTTTTGATTTGTTGCATTGTTTGTTGTGGTGTGAATGTTGTTGGGGATTTTATCATTGTATGTTGAAGTGTGAATGTTGTTGGGGGTTGTCACATTGTATGTTGTAGTGTTAATGTTGTATGGGGTTGTCACATTGTATGCTGTGGCGAGGATGTTCATGGGGGTTGTAACATTGTATGTTGCTGTGTGAATGCTGCTGGGTTTTGTTGCATCATTTAATGTTATGGGATTTTTGGTTGTTGTTACTTCATTGCTTACAGATGTGTGAATGTTGCCTAGTTTTGTTTCTGTGTAAGTTGTTCTCTTACTAATGTTAGGTTCTGTGGTATTGTACGTCCAAGTGTGAATGCTGCTGGATTGTGTTTTATTGTACATTGTTGTGTCATTGTTACTTGGTGTTGAAACGCTGTGCTCTGTATGAATATGAGTTGTTGTTTTTGTTTGTGTTGTGAAATTGTTGCTCTGTGTTATTGCATTGTATGTTGTATGCTCTTTACTGGCTGTTGTAGTTGTGTGATTCGTTTTAAGTGTTGTTGCATTGTACATTGCTGTGTAAATGCTGCTAGATATTGTAGCATTGCTCACTGTTGTAAACTTGTCGTTGGTTATTTTTTTATTATATGCTGTTGTAAAGTTGTTGCTAGGTGTTGTATTGTTTATAGTTGTGTATTGCTGAGTAAGTGAAGTCACGTTATAGTCTTTGCTTAGAGTGAAAGCAGTGTACAGGCTTGTGTAATTGGAATCAGTAGATGCTATGTGATTGTTTTTGTTTGTGGTTTCATGGTACACGTTTGTTGGATTGTTGCTTTGTGGCGTTACATTCTGTATGTTTGTATAATTTTGAGGAATCGTATTTCTTGTATTACTTGTGAATACACTCTTGTTAAATGTGACACTGTTGTCTGTGGATACATCATACACACCTTTGTTAATGTTAGTGGATGGTGTGTAATTAGTGGCTACTGCAGTTATATTGTACACCATTGTGTGACTGGGAGAGAGTGTAACTGTAGGTAAATTGTACTTTGGTGTTTCATTGGATGTAAACGCACTTGTCATAGTTACATTATTTATTATTGTGTGATTAGGGACTCTAAGTTCTTCAGCTGTGGTTATGTTGAATGCTTCTGTGTGTTTAGGTGACAGGGTGGTTTTAAAATTAACATTTGTTGAACTGTTTTGTGATTTCGTATTGTTTGTATCAGTGGTAATGCTGTGCAAACTTGAGTTGTTGTTTGGTAGGGTTGTACTTGTGTTATTAGGCACAGTTTCTTTAGTTTGATTGGGAACAGTTCCAGTTAAATGGTGTGAGCCTGTTTGGAGGACTGGCTTTTCTGCTTCAGACTGTGTACTGGTTGGAAGTGTGTGTGTCACAGCTGGATGAGAGTCTTCAGTTGTGTAAGTCACAGATGGCAGTGTAGATTTAGGAGCAGCAGTGACACCATTTGTCTGGGTGGCGGCTTGTGTTGGGTGTAAAGTTTGTTGCTCTGGAGAGCAGCTGTCAGCCAGAAGAACAACAATTGTCTTGTTTGCCTCACTGAAATAACAAATGAAAAGTAGTAGACATTAGAATATTTTAGAGCAATGGTATAAAACAGTTTATGTAAAACAAAATATATTATCTATAGAAAAATATTAAAATATGTACAGTACATGTATGCAAAACATTAAATTACTAAAGAAGTGGATCCACAGACCAAAAGAAGAATTTTAAAAATGGAAAACTGTGGCTTATTTTAATTTTATTTATTTTGTTTGTATCTGCATTCAGTGTAAGACCGTGATGGAAGTGTGCGGAAATGCAATGAACTAATTTGTGAGACTTTGTCGTTAAACTGATTTTGTCATACTTGTTTTGATCATCAGTAGATAAACAAAATGCCTCAAAAATGCTTATTGTTGTAAATGGTGTCAAGAGTTTTCTTCTATTACAACAAGTAGTTTTCTTCTTTCGGCTGCTCCCTTCTTCAGACTTGGCAATTATTTTTACACTGGATGACGCAACCACAGACAACCGAGCTACCACTGCTCTCTGTGTGGAGCAGAGAGCTGCTATAGGGTGTCTGGGGGAACAGATGGTGAGGTTTAGGGCCTTGCTCAAAGGCTCAGATTGGGGCAAATGAGGGTTGTGGCAGGTGTGGATGCTTCACCTTTCCCACCCACATTTTGATATTGTTTGTACCAGGAATTGAACCCAAAATCTTCCGGTCCCAGGCCCACCTTCTCTAATCTCTGTGCCGCCACTCCCTCTCTTCTATTGCAACAAGTATGATGGTTGTTATTGTATTTGAGGGTGGCCATGGCTGAGTGGTTAGAGCAGTCAGCCTCTAATGGGAGAGTTGGGGGATCTAATCCACCAGCAGTAACATGCCAATGTGTCCCTGGGCAAGACACTGAACCCCACATTGCCTCCGATATGTAAATGAATGTGTTCTAAAAGCACTGATTAGTCTTTGTACAGACGTAGTAGAGTGCTGTCTGAATGGGTAAGGAGGGCACAGATTGTGTTGTAAAGTACTTTGAGTATTGTGATAAAATAGAAAAGTGCTGTTTAAGAACAGTCCATTTACAATTACCATATTATTTTACTATAAACTGTACTTTGATGCACACACATATGCACATACATTACTACACTCACTGAATAAAATGTACAATACAGCAGTCCTCTCGACTTCACGGTTCGTTTATCATGGGTTTGCTATATCACAGTTTTTCAAAGTAAGATTTAACATTACACAATTGGCTGATTGATGGATGAGCCATGGGTTGTTTATTTAAAATAAATTATTTAAAATTATTTTGCACCATGTGTGCAGCCCACACGTGGAAGGGAAAGCTCCCTCCTGCAGCTGATCAGCTGGTCTTCACTGCACAAACATTTTTCCTGCTGCAGCTTGCTGTCCAGATGCACCGATTGACTTTTGTCTTGTAAAATTAAAAGTATGTCACATCGTAAAAATCGTCATAATCACATAATATAAGAATTAAAAAAAATATTTTAATCATTTCAGAACTTCTGTGTTCAGTTGTTGAAGGGTAGTTGATCAAGAAGTACATTTCTGCTCCATGCTGCAGAGCTGAAGATGTGTGACATATTTGATGTCCTGCTGGACTTCTCATCTCTACATGGATTGTTTATTTAAAATGTTACAGTATTTAAATTGTAATTGTTTATTTAAGGATGGAGATTTGGAGTAACAGGTGATGAGTGTGATTACAGCCTGGCACATGTCATGACAAAGTTTACTGAACTTGAACTGAACTCGAACTACTGTATCCCTAGCAGTTTTCACTTATTGCTGATGGATGTGGTCCCCAACACCCGCAATAAACGAGGGACTACTGTACTTTCACAAAAACACAGAGGGATGCTATAAAATAAAAGCAAATAGGTTCAAGTACAGTATAGCACAAACCAATTAAGTTTAACTATTTGTTGTTGTACTAATACAGTAAGATGTTTTTACCGCACTTGTCTGCAGTACATGTTAAAAACTGCACAGCTGTGATTTTATTAAAACTGTGAATCATTCTATTTTATTTTATTCATGGCTTGTGTGACTTGATACCATTCAAACAGGACTGGGTCAGGTTGGCAAATATCTGAGGGCAGCCAATCAGAGTGAACCCAGGTTAGGTTGGATGCCAAAAGGCTATGGACAGACAAATCAGGAGGTCCACACACCACTGAAAAAAAGATAGAAACATTTTAGTAAGGATATTAAAAACATAATTTGACATATTTTACAATAAATTAAAGTATATATTAGTGAGAGAAAAAAAAGCAGACTAACTGATGCGAGTAAGTGGACTGTCAATTGTGATGAAATTGTTCTCAATAATGATCCGGTGCACAAAGTTGTTGAAGGAACAGTCATCGACGGGTCCAGACATTTCCAGTATCACAACGCAGTTGTACAACCTGAACAACAGCAGAAAAAAAGTTATCTTAACATTACAACACCTGCCCACTGCATTCATCTACCGGTACTATATTATATACTTTGTATATTATATGTATTGTATTATATATATTATATACAAGTATCTCTTGTAAATGAGTCCTCGAGGCTCATTGGGATTAACCTGCCTAAATAAAGGTTGAATGGATATTAGTGTATGCTTTTAATCCATCTGATCAGTCAGTTTTGACTTCAATATGTTTAAAGGACAACACCCACCGTGACAGTAACAATTCACCATATTGGACAATTACTGTAGTAGAATATGATGTCTATTTTCCTTTTTGCATTTGGGCCAGGCGAGTATAAAAAAACAAAAACAAATAAAACCGAAGTCCTGGAAACATCCGGAAACCCGTTTGAAGATTGCCGAAGTCCAGAGTGACATCAATACAGGCTCCACTCAGAAGGCAGGAGTGAGTTCGCAATAGAGGCTTATGAAAGTGAGAGCCGCGGATCCGCGCTCAGAATATGATAGACATCAGTGTGCGACCACAGGATTAATCAACAGGCAGATTTATTAACAAGGGAATATTAAAAATGGTTAGCTTTTTTTCCTCTCTCTGATCAGCGGAGGTGGAGCTGTCTCCGCGCGCGCTGATCACTGTAGCCAGATGTACTTTTATTACTGAGGAAATATTAAAAATGACATGACACGATTACTTGTAAATGTTATTTTCTCTTTCTTTTTCCTCTCTCTGATCAGCGGAGGTGGAGCTGTCTCTGCACTCGGTGATCACTGCAGCCAGCTGTACTTTTATTACTGAGGAAATATTAAAAATGACACGACAACTTGTACACGTCTGACGTCTGTCCCACAATAAATACGTTGCGGTCCAGTTCAGCTCAGCTCCACGCCTCTTTTGGAGCAGCGCTCCGGCTTCATTTCTGAACAAGTTTATTTGAGCGGGACCTACCTGCATTCAACTGTGGTCTTATGAATGACCCGAGGAGGATTAAAGCCGGACTGGTCTGTGCGGGAATAGCGCGGGTTTGACTTATGAAAGGGGTAAAAAGCCGAGCCGGCTTCATGAGGAAATTAATGAATTTGTCGCGAGCGAGCAAATTAATAGTGTCCTACGTGGATGCGCGACCTCTAAATATTTCCTGGTGCAGTTGTGGGTACAGCTGGACCAGCGCTCTGTTTTTATTTATTTTTTAGAACTTCTTAATAAGATATAACACCGCTGCAATAATGAAGCTACGTTGATGCATGCTTGTTATAACTCCGCATGCATTCAAGGCGGATACTTCAGTGACGTCAATGCCCATATATGGAGAGGGGCAGATTTTCCCGGAGCTGCTGCTAAAAACTGCTAAAAAACATGAAATAACACATTTAGCGTTATTTCTCTACAATATAAATAAACACTCCTGTTTCATTGTTTAATTAACTACTAAATATTAATGGCGATGCAATTTGAAAACATGGTGGGTCATGTCCTTTAAATAAATTACATCAGACAAACACAGAATGAGCCCAGCCATATTAACACTTTTTGAAATCTGTTTGCTACTGTGGTGCTAAGGTTGTAATTTTCCGTAGTAAATTTGATTTCTGTAGATTTTCATAAGAGCCCACACTTGATGTTTCAATATCCAGAGTAGGATATTGACTCCAACTATGGAAACCACAGATTTAGATTTGAACTTCCTCTACACCTTTTTCATTGTGGCAGTTACTGAAAAGCAATTAAAGGGATTGATGTGTTGTTAAAAATAAAATACATCTAAAATGTTGAGATCTGGAGTAATCTTCAGTGGTTTCTCTGTACACATCCCTGATGTCTGGACTTTGATGGTTTGGTATAAAGACACGTATAGTTACACCTCTTACAAGTGCCTGTTAAGGCAACATCTAAACATTTACCTTTCCTTCGTCCCATGACATTCCAGGTGAGCACCCTAAATGTAAAAAAAATAATTTAAGAAACATGGTTCATTAATGTTGACCTTAAGAAAAATATCATTCTTCCATATTTCAGTCAAACTTTTATACACATTTTCTGCAAATACAGTACTGTATATTTACCTTGTAATTGTCTGAAATCTCCCAATCATCACTGCACCTTGGTCATTATTAAAAGAAATATGGTGATTCTATAGTTGCATTTCTTGTAGATGTATTCAGACAAATTTAAACCTCAACAAGCCGATAATGAGTTTTTCTTTTTAACTAAGACTTCAAACATATTTACTTTTAGTCAGTTTCATTGTGGTCTTCAGTGACTTACTTTGATGGTGTCCAACATAAGAAAGGTTCAAGTAACTGTCAAATAAAGTAAGCATTTATTAGATCTTTATAATGGCATATATAATTAAATCACAATGGTTTGCACATACCAGTCTTTTTATGTTGTCAAGTTGAACAGTCTCACTAGTAATATTGATTCTTATGGCGTAAAGCTGACCTAAATAAATGAAAGAAAGAAAGAAAAATGTGATTAATTCTGATATATAGAACAATATGCATTCACACGTCTGCACAGTCTCTCCTCACTAGTTTTGCCTACTTGCAGTGTCACAGGAAGCGGTGCAGTCACAGTGGCGAGGTGCAGGCCCTGATGAACAGAATAATGTGGTGACAAACATCAGAAGCATCATAAGGTAAATGTGTTAAGAGTAAACGTGTGTAGGGTACATACGGGAGCAGATGTTTGTACCCGGATGTGGTGCTGGCTCAGAGTTTGGATCAAACAGAGAGCTGAAAATCAAAGATGGATCAAATAAAGTGTAGAGAGGTACACGGTGTCATTAAAAACAAACAAACAAAAAACAAGAGGTGACGCTCACCACGCAAGCTCAAAGGTCCTGTTTGACTGGCAAATATCATCCAAGGAATTTGTGGATGTGCACCTCACAAAGCTGCCTTGAGAGGGCGACACACCCTCACAGAGACTGGGACCTGACATGGACAAAAGAATAAGTAGTGGAGATTAAAAAACTGTTGCTGCTATTGGGAAATAATTTTGCATTTCTTTCTATTTCAGTTCATTTTTTATGTTTTTTTTTTATTAATCTACTTTGATTGTCACCACTTACATGTGCAAATTCAGAGAAAAGTGTCAAAAAATAAAAATACAAAAATAAATATTTTTTGACCTTTGAC
>JBBPBX010019571.1:0-11686 GCA_038048925.1 Garcialebias charrua | reverse complement strand
TTTTGAGGGTTGCATTTATCAATTTATTTTCTCTAGTTGTATTTTTTTTATTTTTACATCATTTAGATGAAAACTGAAATAGCATGAATAATGAAATGATGACGCATAATTTCATTTATGAGTAGGGTTGCCAACTCCTTGATAAATAAATAAGGGACACCTCTCGGCAGGGCTGGTCACCCCATTTAACCCCCCCACCACCACCACCACCACCACCACCACCACACACACACTCAAACACCTATGAGCCACATGTTTATAAAGCTTACATCTTTACAGATGTAGGGCCAGATGTGCATCTGCAAAACTTGGTTTCAGACTCATTTATGTTTAAGATGTGCAATACTTGGCCCTGTGCAAATAAGCAGAAAATTCCTGTAAATATATATATATTTTTTGTTTGTTTAGGTTTTTAAATATTGTGTAACAGTGTACTTTTATTCAGTTGAAAGTAGAATTAAATGTGGGTACTTTTACTTTTACTCCATTTTACATCACTGCCTATAGTCATACTACTGTTTACATTCACTGTTTACATATTGTTTACATTTAGTTTACATTTATTAATACTGTTTACATTTATTACTACTGTTTACATTTATTACTACTGTTTACATTTACACTACTTTTATATCTACACTACTGCTGATACATATACAGTATTCTCTGACCAGCCTTATTTAAGGATGCCCAATGTGCCTTACTGCATATGCCACTTTTGCCTCTATACCAACATCAACTACTACCTCATACATATACTGTGTACATTAACTCATATGCTGCTTTGCCACTCTTTGCAAATGTCAATGCTAGAACCTTCAGTTTATTTTATAGATATACTTTTTATACTTTTTTTATACTACTATGCAAAAACTCAGGACAGTATTACACTTTTATTATTTCATTCTATGCTTATGTTCATTAAATGTTTAGTGTTTTAGTTTTAGTTTTAGTGTTGGTGTAAATTTTCATACTTTTATACTACTATGCAAAAACTCAGGACAGTGTTACATTTTTACTATTTTATGCTTATGTTTATTAAATGTTTCAGTGTTTAAATGTTTACTGTTGCACCGAGGGACTGAGAGAAACGCAATTTCAATCCTGTGTATGTCCTGTACATATTGCAGTTCTGACAATAAAGTTGACTTTGACTTTGACTTGTACTTTACTTAAGTAGAATTAAATGTGGGTACTTTTACTTTTACTCCACTACATTTTACATGAAATATCTGAACTTTCTACTACATTCCATTCCTCTTTTTTATTTTGCTTCACATTTCTACAATGTGTTGAGTTACAAGTTACATTCACGTTGCAGTTTTCTGATTTGTCGTTAGTTTGAAAGTAACTGATGTCAAGAGGAGAGTTGGTCCATTGAATTACTGCAAAGTGGACAGGTAGCATTAGACCTGCCTTCAAGAAGAGCTGGACCAATGACGTATATTCTAGTATACATGTATAAGGGCTGAGATGGTGTAGAGGCAGGGCAGCCGGCTCAGGACCAGAAGGTCTCGGGTTTGATCCCCGGTCACGGCATACCTTGTTGTGTCCCTGGGCATAAGTAAGCTCCATTTACCATTTACCATATATATGTAATTGAGCTGGGAGCACACACAGCACCACTAACACATCATAAATGTATTCCACCATGCACAAAGATTCAGCCAGAAGATACACACCACCCATGGCCTTATTGAAAGACTATTGAAATACTATTGAAAGACTATTGAAATACTATTGAAAGACTATTGAAATACTGTTCAGTACAGCAGGACATATTCTCTCTCCCAAAAGAGCCATACTGGACTCAAAAATCAATTACAATGCCTATTTTTATATTACAGACGAGAGTTATTAGACTTATTACCCGTAAGTATTTCCATCATCCATAAAGCATTTTGTTTTATGAAATGAAACTGCTGAAGTTTTATGATTTAGTTGATTATAATATTGTGTTAGTTTTGTACAAAGCACAAAATAATGCACTTCCTTCAAATATTCAAAAATATTTTGTCAGAAGAACGAGCAGTTATGATCTTAAGGGGGTGAATCTGTTTGTTAAACCATACTTTAGGACTAGTTCACGGGGAAGATCTACCCTAATTCGAGGAATAGGGTTATGGAATGAATTGGAATCAGACATTAAAGAGATTGATTCACTGGCTGCTTTCAAAAGACTGATTAAGCTTAAAGGTTCAGTATGCAGTTTCTGTAGAACTGCAGCAGTTAGAAATATTTTCAACAGGCAAAGCATTCTGATCCCTCCCCCTCAGAGCCATATGTGGCTCTGCCCCCTTGTGGTCTGTTGAATTTCAAATTCAAGCTCTGTTTTTATTGGCTGATTCAAATTCAAGCTCTGTTTTTATTGGCTGGTTACAAACTCTGTTTTTATTGGCTGGAAAATGGCGGGTCACCTTTTCTTTTTAGAAATGCTTATTTACCACCTGGAGAAGCAAGGGGACAATATTTTTTTTTATTTTTTTTCAGAGATTACCTGGCTAACATCAGTCTGTCAGGAGGTAGTGACAGAGTGAAGAAATATGTTCATAAAAAAAGCTACATACTGAAGCTTTAATCGGTTAAAATTATACATTTGAATATATTTGAATTTAACTGTTGTATGTGATGCGGAAGGTATAAAAAAATATATAAAATATATAATATAAAATTAAAAATTATAAATTTAGTTGTTCTTTTCTTTTCTTGGAAATCAAGTGAGTTGGTTGTATGAAGAGTTTATTGTAGGTTGAAACTAAGTTATGAAAATCAAAAGAGTTGGTTATATGAATTGTTTATTGGAGTATAAGTGGCAGAAAAAATAAGATTTTTTTTCTTCTTCTGCCGCCTTTCATTTTATTTGTCTGTTTTATTTTATTTTTCTTTGTATTATTGTTTCTTTCTATGTATTATTGTTGTGTGTTTTTATAAAATTAATAAATAAATCATATAAAAATAAAAAATAAAAACTTTGAAATCAACTTATTCTGAACTTGAACAAGAAATTATTGCTGCAATATTAAAATGTGTCAGTTCATGGGATGCTAGGAGACAAGAGATGTCTCTAAATGTCTTGACACTCAGGTCCAAGTTTTGAAAATGGTGTCAGGAAGTTAAAATATTGTTCACTATTGACCCATTACAAGGTTGAAGTATTTTAACTGGAGTTGAAGACAAACTGGAGATGAAATGATCAGAGCCTGTTCCTTTGTTAGTTGTATCTAATGCTCCTTTTTTCAAACAGACAACTTTTACTTCAATGTGTTTACTGCAGTTAAAATGACACATTGGTTTTCTTTGTGTTAAATAAAAACTTTCAAATGGGCCGAGATGGTGTAGAGGCAGGGCAGCCGGCTCAGGACCAGAAGGTCTTGGGTTTGATTCCCGGTCACGGCATACCTCGTTGTGTCCCTGGGCAAGACACTTAACCCTGAGTTGCTCCTGGTAGGACAGGCAAGGCAGACTGCCGCTACCGGTGTATGAATGTGTGTATGAATGGGTGGATGGTTGGTACTGTGAAGCACTTTGGGGCCCCTCAAAGGGGGCTGGAAAGCGCTATATAAGTAAGCTCCATTTACCATTTTACCATAATAATTCCTCTTTCTTATTTTGCTTAATGACATTTAACTCTGCATGTCATCCCTGAAATACTGATGCACAGAATCACAAGTCCAAGTGTGAACTGTGTCACAGAGTAAGCACAGTAAAAACATGTATTATCTGCAGCATTGTTCTTTAAAATGGCACAACACTATTTATGTATTACAGAAAATATACATACAGTACGCACATTTAATGGTATTGTAGACCATTGTTTTAGGTAATACATCCAACAAGTACGTTTATTTTAATACTTTAAGTATTTTTAAAAGCAAGTACTTATTTACTTTTACTTAAGTAAAAATATTAATATGGTACTTCTACTTTTACTAGAGTACATTTTGTCTGTTTATTTGGACTTTTACTTAAGTACAGTGCTTGAGTACTTTCTCCACCACTGATTTTAAGTTCCCCCCCACCCCCGCCACCATGACAATACAGTTTTCACACAATGCCTCTTTGTTTGTGTGATGCTTAATTCCTATTCAGATTTTTCCTCAGACTGTTTTTTGAAGAGTTAACTTTAACATTTTGTTTGATCGTGACTCTCTTTACATTTCCGAAACAGTTTATTCACAAAAATTTAGACACAGGTCAACTTAGGAATGCACTTTAGTAAGATCCTAAATTACTAAAGGACATAATAATAATAATAACATTATAACGTTTGTAAGAATTACAGGTAGTAGCTGCAACGACAACCTTCTGAAATTGATAGAAAACATGGTGTTGGGCTTTTCTCTGTGCTGGGAAACTGTATCAGTACGGAGCCAGTTCTTATTCAGTGCAAACTTCATACTTTTTAAAACCTAGCTCCTGCATAACTGAGTGAGTGCTCACCGACTCTCTCAATATTCCCGATGATTTTTGCTTGCATTGATCCTGCAGCTTGCTGCAGTGCAGACTCTCCAACACTTTGCAGGTCACACGCTGACACCGCATGGCTGAGCAACAGCAGCACACTGCATGTTGTTTGGCTGCAAATAAAATGTTCACATTTTGACAAGAAAACATCATCTGGTATTAGGACGGAAGTTCAATAAATACTGTAGTATGGACATTCTGTTACCTTAGGTTCACAGAAATATTTTCTCTACAAGACACCTCAACAACCTGAAAGGACAAAAGAAAAGTGACACCTGTTTGTTTGCTATTTTTGAAAAGTGGAACACTTTACAATAGATTGTTGGAAATGCTGACCTGAAGTTTTCCATCAGCCCGGCAGAAATCTTTAAAGCTCTTCACTGTATGTACAGCATCAATGACATTTCTGTTACAAGCAAACACTTCTGACACCTGAGTAAACGATGGAAAGACAAATACTGAGATGTTGCATAAAATATAGTCAGGTTTGTTCATTAAAACTGTAGAAGAGCGATACTTTATGTTTAGTTGCCTTGTTTCTGTAGCTGGGAATCTTGGTGGTATAAAATGGTGAGAAAGGTTAGTATGCAAAATTTTATAAATCATTCAACATGGGTTTTTTTTTGTGTGAAACTAACATAAATTTGGATTTATTGAAAGCATGCAACAAAAATACATTAACAAGACACCAAAAGTCAAAGAAAAATAAATCTACAGCAGCATGGTCCTATTGACAGAGTGGTTCAAAAAGTGAGGTTTCTCTTAGCAACATGGTCCAGGTGGCACCATGGTACTGTTAGCGGTGTGGTTCGGTGGCGGCATGGTCTTGTTTGCAGCATTAGCAGGTCTTGTTAGCAGGTCCCATCTGTAGCATGATGTTAGTAAGGACTGCAGCAGCTGCCTCGCAGACTGCTCTACAGAACTAGGTCTGGTAGATGGAGAACATTCAAGGTTTCCCTGCAGAACCGAATTGGTCCATAGAGTTTGGTCTGTGCAGACAGATGGAGGATGATGGAGACGGCCACCATGACAGGCCAGAGCCTGAAGACTGAAACCATGATGACATGATGGCACGATGGCAAGACCGCAACACAGAAAATGTCACAAGTGTGTCACGGTCATACCCGTACCATGGATGTGCAGTGTCAGTGCAAAAAGAAAAGTTAAAAGAAAAGCAACAGGAACATAAAAATATCAAGTTCACCGGGAGCCTGTGAAGCTGCAGCTCGGCTGAACAAGTCCATCTTGGCAAAATGTGGTTTTCTTTGCAGAGAATATGCCCCAGATTGTTGTTCTTGTCTTGACTTTGATCTTTCTTCATCATTTACACTTCACCACTTGCTCTTGCAGAGGGGGTATGCCTTTCCCCTCCTCTCCTCTCTCTGCTTTGCTTAGCTGCTCTGTCCTGTCCATAAAATTGCTTCTGAGCCTCTTTCTACATATCTTCCAAACCATAATTTTGCTATGGATCTGGTCAGTTGGTCTCTCAATGCAATTGATAACATTCTCTCAATAATTAGACAAGCTTCAGGCAAGCTGGACTGCCCTAACAATATGCATGCAGCTGGATATGTCTTTGATTCCTGAGGAAAGTGGAATGGGATGTGTCTATCTTTGCTGTTGATCAATTATGCCACAGATGCATATGTAATTTGATTTATGATAACAGGTTTTCTTCTTTTTGTAATGGGCAGGTTCCTGTTTTATGAAACTACAAAGAAGACAGCTGCAGCAAATTTGGCCCTGGTCAGGCTGCCAACCTTCTGTGATGTTTGCTCCATGTCTCGAGCACCCAGATCCAATTGCTTAGTGAACTATGACTCACTGGAAGGATAAATCCCATCTTTGAGAATATTCTCAAGCATTGACCAGTGTTTTGCCCACTTAATTTGGACGTTTTGGAATCTACGTGAGAACAGCAAAGACACAAGGCAGATATAAATCTGTAAATTTCTGCTTGTCTCCAAAACAAATGTTGTTTGTCTGAATTCAGCTTCCCCGGCTAGCCTTGGTAGGCCACTTTATCTCAATTCTCCTAGAGGCTCTGTAATATGACGCTCTGCCCCCTCCCCTCCCACTGAGGAAGTCCATTGAGCAATTAGGGAACCAGCTGAATGTGTCATCATTTCAGGACTCTTGGATTCTCACTGGCACTGTCCTTGCCCAACATCGGCACCTTCGGAGAATGTTTACGGATCTCACCAGAGGGAACTGGCTGATTATTCCATTATTATCAGAACTCCTACAGTGCCTCCAGGAGAGTCCTTGGACATGCTCACCGCCCTTGTTGTATTCCCCTCCCCTGCAGAATGTCTACGTCATCATGTGCTTATGTGTGCAGGGGTTGTTTATTTTATTTATTTATTTTTCCAATTTCATGCTATCTCTTTTTGGCCATCGAGAGAGAGCCTGTTAGGATGTTGTTGTTTTTTCCACCAAATCCTGCATCTTGTTACTTTCGCAACATTTTTGTCAGTCTAAACCCATCTCACTTATAAAAGTATTTGAGGCTCAATGTGATTTATCTGTATAAATAAAGGTTGAAATGAATATAGCTGGTAAGAAAAGAAACGCTAGTCATTGTTTCCAACAAAAAAGTTGCTGAGCCTCAATTAGACATAAAACATTATATTTTGCACACTACATATTCCAGATTTCATTTAGATAAAATATATATTCATTGAAAATTAATTTTCTTGTTACTGAATCAGAATGTTGAAAAAACATATAAAGAAATTTTAGCCCTGCATTGTTTATTTTTATTTTTATTTTTTATACTAGAATGATAGCCAGACTTTAACAAAAAGAAGAAAGAAACATGTCTGTAGTCCAGTTTTCTGGGTCACCTACTATAAATCAGCTCTCTGTATTGGATTTCATCTAGAAGGTAAATAAAACTGTTACTTCCTGAAACCATAAAAGAAGAAAAACGATAAGGTGGTTTCCAAACATTTGATCTTAAAAAGCATGTACAGTTCCAAATATAAGCGTATTCAACCCCTTAAATGTTTTATCATTTTATCCTTTTTGTACATCTGTCATGGTGAATATAAATTGGTATTTATGATATAGATAGATAAATAAATAAATACATCGGCAATGAAAAAGTTTTTTTCTTCTAAAAAGCACTGTAATGCCAAAAAAAGTGTCCCAGTTCAACTCAGAAAATATTTGTGAAAAGTACATATCAAGGAATGAATACGTAAAGAATTCCAAGGCCCTGAACATCCCCAGAAGTTCTGTAAAACTCATCATCAAGAAATCAAATAAATACGGAAGATTTGTGTCTTTACAGACTGAGTGACCTTGCAAAAAGGAGAAGAGTGAGAGAGACCAAACACGACTCTCTGAAGGAGTTGCAAGCGTCAGCATACATCACAGTTCTTTCGTTGACAGCATCAGATTGGGGGTAATATTTTTACAAGTACTGTATACTGAATATACTTACTTTTTATGTACATAAATGTTTCTGTTCAGGGCCCTGAGATGACTTCTGTTGTGACTGGGTGCTATATAAATAAACTGAATTGAATTATGTCAAAATGAGTTGGGGGAAACGGTTAAGAATGGATTTGGAAAAGAGGTAAATGTGTAACTAATTGGTGGTTCCCCTATGCATTTTAATGAATTTTTTAAATCAACCAAAACATTTGAGGCAATCTAAAAACAGCAATGGGTGCAAAACTGGAAGGCAAGTTCTGATCCTTTATCAAAACTAAATGGACTTCTCAGAATATTTATGTTTATAATTATCCACAAAGTAGTTTTCAGCTTTGACACAAGCAGGGAACCTAATTATTCCTTATTACATCAGTCATTTGTATAAATTATATTAACTAAAATCCAAAGCTCCTAATGACACTAAGCTAATAATGTATAGCATGTCTACTTCGCACCCTTTAGTGGTCCAAGCAACACAGAACATTTTCTTATTTTAACTTTGCATTATTTGAAAGCACCAATAGTGTAAGCAGAAGGTTTTGTTTGTTTTGTTTTTTCAATGTAGTGAATGTCAAATCACAAGAAAATTCCTCTGAGTTGCATCAGCAGGTAAGAATGTGATGCTGTTTCAAGCTAATTCACAAAAAACTGCCTGCTGTAACAATGTGACATTTAAAGCAATTAAATGCATCATTCAGTGCTGAGTGACACTGAATGATTGGTGTGCACAAACCTTATAGAATCCAACAGAATAACTTTCAACTCTCACCAATTGATGGACTTCCTGTTTGGTCTTATTGCTTTCCTTGGACTCCACACTCAAAAACATCCAAAAGTAAGCATCTAAAGAAAAAAAAATGGGGGGCGGGATGCAAAATTAGATTTTATTTTTTGTGTAAAACTGTAGTTAACGCAAGGGAGTAATTCTTACTTTGATTGGAACATAACTGACTGATGCTACAGTTTAACAGAGGTGATCCTGCAAGATAAAGAAAAATAATATTGTAAAAAAGGACATTTTGTTCTTTGCATAAAACAGGACAATGCCTCATAGAGTTGATGTTACATGCCTGCAGAAATATGTGCTAAATATCTATTGTATGTAGACTAACCTGTTGTAAACAATCCTCCAGGTGTGCTATGTTTTACAGGCAGAGTTGTGATTGGATGCGTGTCAATGCTTGTTAAGTTGCTAATGGAAAACCCCATCATGTTGTTGCTGATCTGTTTCATGTTGATGTGTTCATCTGCTCATACAGACTCATGTTCGTGCTGCTGTTTGACGTGATGTTTTTATGCTATTAGTGCTTAGTGTATTATTTAGTTTATGTTTTTCTTAGTTCATATCTTAGATCTTATTACTGTTTTTCTTTTACATTTTATTGTTGGATGTAACTGGGACCCTGTGTACATAATCGCATTCCACCACATGTACCACATGAGATGTGAATGACAAATAAATATCTCTGAATCTCTGAATCTGAACACCTAAAAATCACACTTTTCCTACAAGTCAGTCTTTAGTAAACCACACATTTTCGTTTTCACTGTTTTCTGTTAGTGAGGTTAATACATTATTAAAATGCCTAGACCCTAAAAAATCTGCAGACCCTGAGGACCTTTCTTCTTATTTCTTAAGGCTAGACACTCACATCATCACAGAATCAGTGTCACATCTTTAATCAGCCCATAAGCCAAAATACAGTTCCAAACGCTTGGACAACAGCTTTTATTCTACCTTTACTGAAGGGAGGAGACTCCTCTATACTGAACAACTATCGACCAAACTTTAAACTCTGTATTTCAGTTAAGGTTTTAGAAAAATTGGTAAACTCCCAAGTCAAGAAGTATTTGGATTATCTGGCTTCAGGGAACAACACAATGACTGCTTTGCTGAAGGTTTTTAATGATGAAGTTGAAGCACTGAATGCTAAGGACCATTTGCTGCACTTTATCTAGACCTGTCTAAAGCTTTCGACACTGTGGACAATGACATATTAAGTCATAAGCTCTCAGAAATAGGTTTCTCAGATAACACTATTGGCTGGTTCTCCAATTATCTCTCAGGACAGAGGAAATGTGTTCAACATACTCCTTCCAATTAACTGTTAACACTGGTGTACCACAAGGTTCAGTCTTAGGACCCACACTCTTCACAATCTACATACAGTAAGTAATATAGGTCATATCATTACTGATGCATCCCTTACATTTCTAGCAACACAGTAGTATATTGTTGAGCTAAAACAGTTGCTAAGGTGTTCCAGTTTTTACAGTCTGCATTCAACGTCATCCAGTCAGATTTGTTCGATCTCAGACTTGTGCTAAATGTGGATAAAACCAAAGGGATATTGTTTTCAAACAGGAAGTTGGTCCCAGCAGTCCTTCCTTCTATTGTATCTGCAAATGGTGTTCCTAGTGAGTTTTTTTTTATTCATATAATTACCTGGGTATCTTGGTCAATTAACATCTTTCTTTTAAGCCTCATGCTGAAAACTTGGTAAATAAATTGAAAGTACAACTGTTTTTATTTTTCAGAAATAGATATTGTCTAATTCTGAACACTTGGAAATGCCTTGTAACTGCTACATTCCTTCCCTTCATTGACTACAGTGATGTTCAGGGCCGGCTCAAGGCATAAGCAAACTAAGCGGCTGCTTGGGGCTCCGGGGTCACTAGGGGGCCCCCTAAGTGGAAGCACAGGTTTTTAGGAAGTTAGTGAAGTGTTGAGGAAGAAGTAACATAAGCAGGTCAAGTGTATGTAAAGGTTGTTTAATATTTTAAGTTCAGATTTTGCAAATTGTTGTATACATATACATAGTTTTAATAACCAATTATTCAACTTAAAAAAAAAAAACTTTTAAACATTTTACGTGGTTTCAAGTAATTGTTCATTTACATTATTTAAATATTTCTTTGATGTTTTTGTCAATTTAAATTTGTCTGTTTGCACAATTAAATGTATTTGCATGCATCTACCCCTCCCTGGGCTGCCACCTTACCGTGGTGGAGGGGTTTGAGTGTCTCAATGATCCTAGGAGCTATGCTGTCAGGGGCTTCATGCCCCTAGAAGGGTCACCCAAGGCAGACAGGTCCTAGGTGAGGGATCTGACAAAGCGCAGCCCAAAAACCCCTATGATGAGTACAATTAATGGACTAAGTTTTCCCTCGCCCGGACGCGGGTCACCGGGGCCCCACTCTGGAGCCAGGCCCGGAGGTGGGGCACGCTGGCGAGCGCCTGGTGGCCGGGCTTTTACCCATGGAGCTCGGCCGGGCACAGCCCGAAGAGGAGACGTGGGTCCCCCTTCCCATGGGCTCACCACCTGTGGGAGGGGCCAAAGGGGTCGGGTGCAATGTGAGATGGGTGGCGGCCGAGGGCGGGGACCCTGGCGGTCTGATCCTCGGCTACAGAAGCTGGCCATTGGGACATGGAATGTCACCTCTCTGGTGGGGAAGGAGCCTGAGCTAGTGTGTGAGGTTGAGAGGTTCCGACTAGAAATAGTCGGACTCACCTCAACGCATGGCTCTGGCTCTGGAACCAGTTTCCTTGAGAGGGGTTGGACACTCTTCCACTCTGGAGTTGCCCCTGGTGAGAGGCGCCGAGCAGGAGTGGGCATACTGGTTGCCCCCCATCTTGGTGCCTGTACGTTGGGGTTCACCCCGGTGAACGAGAGGGTAGCCTCCCTTCGCCTACGTGTGGGGGGACGGGCTCTGACTGTTGTTTGTGCCTATGCACCAAACGGCAGCTCAGACTACCCACCCTTTTTGGAGTCCTTGGAAG
>JBBPBX010019570.1:16964-40669 GCA_038048925.1 Garcialebias charrua | reverse complement strand
CATTTATTTCAGAAAATAGTCCAGTTTGTCAACCTTAGCATTTAATATATTGACTTTGTGTTTTGGAACAAAATTATTAAAGTTTTATTTTTTTTATTTTTTATAAAAGATGCAGCATTTAACACAAATACAAATGCAAGGACATGGAAATAGCTTTTAAACATAAAATAAAAAGTTCAGGTTGATTATACTTAGAATACAAACTGGATTCCAAAAAAGTTGGGACACTAAACATATTGTGAATAAAAACTGAATGCAATGATGTGGGGATGGCAAATGTCAATATTTTATTTGTAATAGAACATAGATGACAGATCAAAAGTTTAATCTGAGTACCGGTAAGTAAAATTTTAAAGGAAAAATATATTAATTCAAATTTCACAGTGTCAACAATTCCCAAAAAAGTTGGGAGAAGTAGCAATAAGTGGCTGGAAAAAGGAAATTGAGCATTTAACAAACAGCTGGAAGACTAATTAACACTAATTAGGTCAATTGACAACATGATTGGGTATAAAAAGAGCTTCTCAGAGTGTCAGTGTCTCTCAGAAGCCAAGATGGTAAGAGGATCACCAATTCCACCATTGTTGTGCAGAAAGATAGTGCAGCAATACCAGAATGGTGTTACCCAGCATAAAATAGCAAAGACTTTTAAGTTATCATCATCAACCGTGCATAACATCATCAAAAGATTCAGAGAATCTGGAACAATCGCTGTGCGTAAGGGTCAAGGCCGTAAAACTCTACTGGATGCTCGTGATCTCCGGGCCCTTAAACGTCACTGCACCTCAAACAGGAATGCCACTGTCAAGGAAATAACAGAATGGGCTCAGGAATACTTCCAGAAAGCATTGTCAGTGAACACAATCCACCGTGCCATCTGCCGTTGCCAGCTGAAACTCTACAGTGCAAAGAGGAAGCCATTTCTAAGCAAGCTCCACAAGCTCAGACGTTTGCACTGGGCCAGGGGTCATTTAAAATGGAGTGTGGCAAAATGGAAGACTGTTCTGTGGTCAGATGAGTCACGATTTGAAGTTCTTTATGGAACACTGGGACGCCATGTCATCCGGACCAGAGAGGACAAGGATAGCCCAAGTTGTTATCAACGCTCCGTTCAGAAGCCTGCATCACTGATGGTATGGGGTTGCATGAGCGCTTGTGGCATGGGCAGCTTGCATGTCTGGAAAGGCACCATTAATGCAGAGAACTATGTTCAGGTTCTAGAACAACATATGCTCCCATCTAGACGTCATCTCTTTCAGGGAAGACCCTGCATTTTTCAACAAGATAATGCCAGACCACATTCTGCAGCAATCACAACATCATGGCTACGTAGGAGAAGGATCCGGTACTGAAATGTCCAGCCTGCAGTCCAGATCTTTCACCTATAGAGAACATTTGGTGCATCATAAAGAGGAAGGTGCAACAAAGAAGGCCCAAGACGATTGAACAGTTAGAGGCCTGTATTAGACATGAATGGGAGAGCATTCCTATTTCTAAACTTGAGAAACTGGTCTCCTCTGTCCCCAGACGTCTGTTGAGTGTTGTAAGAAGAAGGGGGGATGCCACACAGTGGTAAAAATGGACTTGTCCCAACTTTTTTGGGATTTGTTGACGCCATGAAATTTTGAAACAACATATTTTTCCCTTAAAATGATACATTCTCTCAGTTTAAACTTTTGATCTGTGATTTGTGTTCTATTCTGAATAAAATATTAGATGTTGGCACCTCCACATCATTGCATTCAGTTTTTATTCACAATTTGTTTAGTGTCCCAACTTTTTTGGAATTTGGTTTACCATTTTAAGTCACAAAATATGTTTCCTTTATTTATCTTATCTGTTATTGCCCATTTTAAATAACGTACATTATAACAATGCAAATCTTATCAGACACATTCTCATTTTAAAATGAATAGAAATAATTTATTACCCTTTGCACATGAACATTGTTTTTGTAAAAAAAAAAAAAAAAACTACCTCAAGCTTTTCAATTCCTTATGTATCATGTACACGTTGGAACAGAGAATTGACAAATGTAGACCAAAAAATAAATAAAAACATAAAATTGCTGCCTTGTTTGTGTATCTCTGAAAGTGTATTAAAAAGAGGGACATGTCTGTCAGCTGTTAAAACGAGCTGCCTTTTTAAAATAAAAATGGATGGAAACAACAATTATCATAAAAGGTTTCAGGCTAACCATTAAGATGCAAGTTAGAACTCAAGATGAAACATTGTTTTTGTGATGAAAAGGAGTTTGCTGATCCCATTAAAGTACCATATATAATAATTTTAAAGTCTATATTTGACAAACTGTACTTGTGGATTTGACCAAGCTAACCAAAATATTACATAGATACACACAGAGTGACCATATAAAATGTAAAACTAAATTTAGGCAAGACGGTGTCCGTGTTATAACTGATTCTAAATTTGATCAAACTAAATCAAGTGAGGCTACAGTTTTTTAATCAGAGCTCACATACAGGTGCTTTTAATTGGTTCATTTTTCTTGTTGTCTGCTTTATACCCCTGTTTGACCATCATAAGACCACCACTGAAATTACAAGCTAAAACTAATTACCGGTACTGGCATGTTGCAACCTTTTAAAATGGTTTTTAAAACATATTCAGTGTGTTGCTTTCACAAGTTGACGTATGACATGTGCCTGTTATGTGATGTTGTGTTTATTTACTTTTTTCCTGAAGGAGCAAGACCCAAAATGAACAAGAGGAACAGCATGGACAGTGTAGAGCTATGGCAGTACTCTTCAGATAAGGTGAAGGAATTCTGCTTGTAAAAATAATTGTTTGCTTTTTCTCTGGTTTCTCTTACTAATCTCATTTTAACAAAGCATTGTATTTCTACAGAATGGGGACAACCAAGACTTTGAAAGTATACCAAGAGGGTCTAAGAGTCAGCTCTCACAAGCTGGTAAAAGAAAAGGCTATTCTGACAGTCAGACGTCGGATGAAAGACCCTGGTTGGATTCACCCGTAGACACTGATGACATCACTGTTCAAGTCCCTCCTCCAGTATCGGTGAGTAGCATTGCTACCTTTTTACTTTTAAAACCACATTTTCTTTACATAATTATACATTATTTTAAATGTATAAGCACATAAATATTCAAATTGTTGTAGGAAATTCTATCCATAAAATTTATGAACAGAATCTGTGACAACGGGCGGTCCTGGTGAAGTTCGACTCCCACTCTGAAGGAGTCTGATACTGCTGGCATTGTGAACAAGACTCACACATTTATATAGGAACTAAATGGTCTGTAGCAAAGTACTTCCAATCCCATGCTTATGGAGCACCATGGGGAACACGGTTGAAAGCCTTCTCCATGTCAGCTAAACGTGGACTGGTTGGGCTAACGCTCATCTCCCCTTGAGGACTCAGTTGAGGGTAAAGAGCTGGTCATTACACGATTTGACCTTGGGTAAACTTGCTAGAATTTTCTCTATTAAGAAGCTCAGTCTTTAACAGATGTGGGAGGATCAGGTGAAGGATGAGGGGAGGGAAACAGGAGTGTACTCCTTTATCTTTTTTTAGTTACCATATTTTCCAGCCTATAAGTCAATTTTTTTGCATAATTTGAATGCCCTGTGACTTATGCGCCAAAGCAACATGTTTATAGATTTTTTTTCCCATATTTATAAAACAATTTTTGGCTGAGATATGACCGTTTTCATTCATTCTGACTGAAAATGTTGAACACTACATTTTTCAGCCACTACATGGTAGTCGAGCAGTATGGCATGCAGTTGTATCATGTACCGGTAATAGGTAAAAATTGGCTATTAATGACAATCTGCTTGCCATAGTATCTGCCTGAAAGAAACGTCAAATCAGCTTCATTTCACTGCGTCGCCCCAGCGAAACGCAGCTAATTTGACCATTGAATTGTATTTATTATGTAAAAGTTCAACTGAGACACACCTTTATTATAAACAGGCCCACATTTCCGGGTTAGGCCCACATTTCCGGGTTGTCAGCAGTGACTCATAATAGATGCGACGCATAAGGCAAAGCGACATATTTATGGATTTTTCCACTTTATTAGACTATTTGGGCTAATGCGACTTATAGGGCAGAGTGACGTTTACGGCAGAAAATACGATATTTACACTCTTGTTTTTTGCAAATCTCTCCTGGTCTTTGTCCCATTTCCCCCCCCCCTAATTTTTTCATCTATTTTTTCTTGTACTGTCGTTTTGGCCTACTTGTTTAGCCATTGCAAAGTTAGAATTGACAAAAATTCACAGGAGGACCATGAGGCCAAGGACTAGAGCTGTCATCGGGCCGGAAATCCACGGCCCTACCCTACCCGAGCCCCTAAGTTTAATTACCCAAGCCCGAGGGAGCCCGCTGATTTCCTAGAAATCACCGCCCGACCCGACCCTACCCGATTAAAAAAAACAACAACAACAACAAAAAAAAAAAAAACACTACGTTTATTTATTAAGCTTTTACTGCGTTCTCCCACTCAGCAAAAGAACTTGATGTTGTTCTTCTTTGTTTTGATGGAGGAGGAGGAGGAGGTGTGAGCGCGCTGCTCGCAGTGACTTGATGTTGAAGCTCAGGAATGTCAGGAATGCGGCAACTTGTTCCGCCGCAGATGAGAGCAGTGTGCGAACGTGAGCGTGCACCTGACGCACGTCAGCTGGTGACATAATTTTGAGCTTGTTAAAGTTAGGCCACAGAAATAATGCAACTCTCTGCAAGTCGTGGATAATAATTTTGCGCTCCAGCACTTCTGCATGTCTGCGGCGCAGAAACACCTGCTGCGGAGAGTCTGTGTGAGGACGACTGGCAGTGTTGCTTCAGTTTCTCATTCCAGAGACAAACCAGGTTGGTGGGATATTTGTCACCCTCCAGTTCTCTCTGTGCACGGTAAAATGGTTCGAGAAATGTCACTAAAAAGTCCAGCATGTCGGGGGAGACGCTGTCAGGCGCGCGCCGCGCGCCTGCTCTCTGGCTGAGTTGCCAATTTAGTGGCTGCGCGCTGCGGTTTTCACCATCTAAATTCACTCTATTAATTATTTCCTCATCAATAAACTTACTGCCTTATATTCTTTACAAGCAGATTAAAACAATTTTATATTGTGTGCATTTTTATTTAGTTTTGTTTGTGCTGTATGATTAAAAAAACCACATCAAAGCCCGAGCCCGACCCGCGGCCCGCCAATCAAACCAAAAATATGGCCCGAGCCCGACCCGAAGTCGGGTAGGGCTCGGGTAGGGTCGGGCTCGGGCAAAGAAACGACACCTCTACCAAGGACACTGGACAACATTTGCTTACTCATACCTGATTAACCTTTTTACAGTGCAAGAATGGTTAGTTTCTGAACATAGTTAAACTTTGCTAGCTGTTGGCGAGCAGTGTTCTCTTAACTAACCCCTGCACCCATATTTCTATGCTCTATATCCCTCCTCCCTTTAGCTGAGCACAGCTTTGCCTCTCAGCAGATAATGTGACCTTGATCACAAAACTGGTACCCTCCCCACTGGGTCAAATGCCCAGCTTCCCATAATGAGTTGTTTTCCCACAGTGGGTGAACAGGACAGAAATGGCCCACCGGAGAGCTTCAGAAAGAGAGTGATAGAAGGACGGAGAGCTAGTATGTAGTTTTAAAGAGGCCTGAAAGAGAGGGACACTAAAGGCGAGGAAATTAGAGTGGTGGGTCATCTAGAGCAGGAAAGTAAAGAGAGAGAGAGAACGAGTGGTGGTGAAAGCAGAGCAGAAAGACGTGTGATCTAAGCATGTGATGCTCGGGGAGGAATGAGATAAAGGACAAAGAATTATCATTCCCGGTAAGAGGTTTTACTTTGGTTTTTCAGCTTAAATAACAAGACTGTGCAAAGGATTCTTAGTGTTTATTTACTGATCCGGTTTGGTTTATATGTAAATATTACAGCATGTTAGGTGAGTTTTACAGTCTGTACATACATTTTAGTCTTGTTTTCTAGGTATGCGTAAAGAATGTGTCAAAATCTTCTTTTTTGCATTTAGTTATAGAATGTCGCAAATGAATAACTGGTTGAAATCAAGTGTCTGCTGACCTGCTTCACGGCTAGCTCAAATTTTGTTTTTGTTACTTTTCACATCTTAATCTGATTTTTAGATCTTAATCTGTCTTGGTGGTACACTGGAATTGTTGCCTTAGTAAAAATGTATTATACTTTGATTTGTTTAGATACGGCACAATGTATCATTTTAATTAGTGTTAAACAGAGAGACGGCTTTGACTTTTGTTGCTCTATTTATCTTGTTCCTTTATTAACCTTCTTTGGGAAGTTAAGTAAATTGTCAAAATATAATGAAAATAGAAACGGCCCCAACTACTAAAATATTAGTTTATAATAATCTATAACTACCGGTACTGTTTTTATATTTTTGGACAATTATGGCAACATTGGCTGTTCTAAAATTAACATGTGCTCATTAAAATTCTTATTTACTTACTAAAAAGTAATTACTAAATATGATTACCATCGATTATTTCCCCACAGATTCTATATATATATATATATATATATATATATATATATATATATATATATATATATATATATATATATATATATATATATATATATATATATATATATATATATATATATATATATATATATATATATATATATATATATATATATATATATATATATATATATATATATATATATATATATATATATATATATATATATATATATATATATATATATATATATATATATATATATATATATATATATATATATATATATATATATATATATATATATATATATATATATATATATATATATATATATATATATATATATATATATATATATATATATATATATATATATATATATATATATATATATATATATATATATATATATATATATATATATATATATATATATATATATATATATATATATATATATATATATATATAAATATAGGAGCCAAGATGGTGTAGTGGTTAGGGCGTTTGACTTGGGACCCGAAGGACGCGGGTTCGCGTCCCGGCCACTACACATCTTGGGGTGTCTATGAGTGCACACCTATTTCTCCAGCTCCCCGAGCGCCTTCTATGGCTGCTCACTGCACCGCCTGGTAGGTGGTTGGGTTAAATGCAGAGACGAATTTCGTCTGTGTATGGGAAACATACGCAGATGACAAGATTAGACAATTATTATTATTATTATTATATATATATATTATATGTATATATATATGTATATATATATGTATATATGTATATATGTGTATATATATATATATATGTATATATGTATATATGTATATATATATATATATATGTATATATATGTATATGTATATATATGTATATATGTATATATGNTATATATATATACAGGTGGTCCCCGACTTACGACGACATCGACATACGAGGTTCCGACTTTACGAGGTTATCATATTTAATAAAAATATGAAATTAAAAAAATAATATTTTGGTGTTTTAATGTTCTTAAATTCATGTGTACAGCACTCAGTTGTAGCTGTGGTTGTTTTAAAGGGTTTAATAAATAATAATTATAATAAAAATAATAATTTTTAATCATAATTGCGCAGCTTCCGGCCGTTTCCGGAAATACCGCCGTGTCCTCCATTTTATGTTTAGTTACAGTCTTGGCTCCTGCCAGATGGCTGTCGAGGACCGTGTGTCCGATCAGGGTTGCCTCATACGGATAAATTAGCTGGAAACGCTCGGTGAACACTGTGGACGTTTCAGGCAGCCGCGGATCGCTCCGCAATCGCTCCCACTACGCCGCCCGACATGCTAACGAGCGCAGCTATCCCGGAGCTAACGCAGGCGGGGACACCAAGCCGACATGCCGCGGAGGGGCCGTCTGCGGCCGGGAGCTGCCTCAATGTCCGCCTGGCAGCCAAAGATGTCGGGGGACACCGAGCTGACGCGGAGAAACAGCGAGCGCCAACACCCTTTGGATGAACTAACAGGCTAACGAGCGCAGCTAACGTGGAGCTAACAATAGCTAACGAGTGCAGCTAACGCGAGCAGCTAACGCGGGCAGCTCATTTGGATGGATGGACGAACACCGCGGAGAAACGGCTTTCGGTAAGTTATTAAACTCTTTTTCTGGCTCCAAATGTATGAAGTTAACATACTAACAGTCTTTCCTGTACACAGTTTGCACTGCGTGGTGCTGCAGGAAGATGCGGAGCTCGGACGTAACGCAGCAGAGCTAATGCGGCGGAGCTAACATGCAAACAGACGAGAGAAGCTGCAGCTCAAAGTAAGAAATTTATTTTTTATTTTTTATGTATGTTCTTTTAAAATGTTTTAAAGTGTTAGGATATGCAAAGTACTTGTTAACTTGGTAACTGTTCATTACCGTGCATGTACGTGTATCAGTGGCGGCTCATGCGGTAAATAAAGCTAGTGCCCGACATACGAAATTTTCTTCTTACGAGATAGTCGTAGTAACGGAACTTGCTCATAAGTCGGGGGCTACTTGTATATATGTATATATATATGTATATATATATAAATATATATATATATATATATACAGGTAGTCCCCGATTTACGAGCGAGATCCGTTACAACGAGGCGCTCGTAAACCGGAAATCTCGTAATTTGGAACGGCCGCCACGCTTCTCGTAAGTCCGGAATTTCGCTCGTAAATTGGAACGGTTTTGCTAGCGCGACTACGAACACTCGTTTTTCATCGAAAAACTGCTTATGAGTGCATAAAAATGATCGGAAACGTGTGTCCACATGTTTAGCTAACGAACTGTGGTGAAAAAACACAGGAAAACTCAGTATTTTTTGCGTTTTTTCCAATAATTCGCCAGCTCGTAAGTCCGGAACCTCGTAGATCAGAGCGCTCGTAAATCGGGGACTACCTGTATATATATATATATATATATATATATATATATATATATATATATATATATATATATATATGTATATATATATGTATATGTATATATATATATGTGTGTGTGTGTGTTTTATTCCACTTCTACAGTGGTGCCTAATGTTTTCAGTTGAACTGACATTGGGAGCAGATCATTTCTGTCCTGCAAAGTTGCCAGCAGTGTTGGTGGCTACAGCTTCTCTGTGCTGTCAGATCTGAGCTCTCAGGGTTAGCTGCCTGAAATGTTTTATCTGGCATGAGGACCTCCCTGTACCATACCTAACGCTTGTCAACCACCAGAGAATTTTCATAGCTCTGAGCTGCAGACACAGCTTTGACCATGACGCAGACACAAGCTGGATATTTGCTCGATCCTGGGCTTCAGGGACTGGTGTTTATTTTACAATTTATGTGAACCTGACTGGCTAACACGTTTATAACTTTGTTCCATTAAACAGTAAGACTCCATCTGGTGTTACAGTCAAGTACTACTGCAAATCCTGTTTACTTTTTATTATTAATACTAGCAGCGATGGAATTACCGGTAATGCTTCATGTACCAATGTTCTTCTAAAAAAGGGTACATGCTTAGTGAAACATGACATTTTTTACAAACTAAACTGTTCAACTATTTCCTGTACTTTCTCTTAAGTAGGTTTGATCAAAGCTAAGAGATTACACATTAAGTTAAATTTATCACAACTGTAAATGGTAAATGGACTGTACTTATACAGTATAGCACCTTTCTATCTTATCAAGACACAAAGTGCTTTACAATACAATCTGTGCCCTCGTTTACTCATTCATACAGCACTCTACTAGATCTCTACAAAGCATAATCAGTGCTTTATACATTGATGGGACACACATCGGAGGCAATGAGGGGTTCAGTGTTTTACCCATGGACACTTTGGCATGTGAACCCCCAACTCTTGCATTGGAGGATGATTGCTCTAACCACTCAGCCACAGCCGCCCAAAGAAAAGTAGTGCTTATTAACTAGCAATTTTTTTGTATATGTGCATTCATATACAAGCAATTCAGTAGTGTTTAAGTGTAAATGTTTTTGTTTAAATACATGTTTTAGTTTTCATCTAAAAGGTTGGCAAATTGATTCACAAGTTCAATCTTTTTTTAAATTTATCAGCCACTGGATTTTTGACACGTGTAGCTTTTTTTATTGCAGAGGATGAGTGGAAAAGGGGAAAAAATTGCTTGTGCTCCGTGACCAAAAATGAAAAAAACAACAACGTCAAACTGGTTAGCAGAGAGGTCAGAGCAACTTAAACAACCTTCAGTCAGTCAGTGGAAAATTATTATGAACCAGTCACACTTCCAGTTATAGCTCTTTATATGTAGTGTCATCTAAGTTACCAATTTCACCTGATCCATAGTCTTGTTCAAGATAAGTACATCACCTTCATCTAAGCTAAGGTATTCTCAAGATAGCCATCCCTTGTGTGTTAATCAGATGATGGCTGTCCTGAAAGCCTTTCTTATACATCTCATATGTACATTTAGGTTAATTATTTCACCTGTAGAGCAGGCTTCTGGAACAAAGCAGTCACTGAAGCAGTCAGGTTATCCAGGAAATTAATTTGCATCAGCCTTTTAGACTAGACCGATAACTATCATACGAGAAAATCATTGTAAAAAGAAGTTTTCTCCCAAATAATAATTACATCATTAAAAGGGAGGTCTTAATTCCAGCATTAAAATAAAACAATTGACAGGCTCACAAGAGACAATAAAAAATATATTGAACAAGTTTGAACATTTGTGTTTCAGAAGCTGGGCCGTGACCCCTCTGATGAGGACTGCTTCTTTGACCTCCTTAGCAAGTTCCAGAGCAGCCGCATGGATGACCAGCGCTGCCATCTTGATGATCCACAGAACGGAGACAACGGAGAGGGAACTGCGAGCACACTGACCCTGAATGAGATGATAGGTTGTTTGATCAATTAGTATCAGTTTGTTTACATCACAAGTTCTTCCTAACTGTTCTTCACCAGAGAAACTCTATCATTGTCACTTAAGGCTTTTCTTTTTTGTCTTTTAGATCCTGCTTTTACTACTTCCCCACAGACCGAGGAGCTCTTTGATTTGATCGTTAGCTCTCAGAGTCGTCGTCTTGACGATCAGCGTGTAAGTGTTGGAAACCTTCCAGGCCTTCGGATCACGCATAACAACCTAGGGCATCTCGTTGGTGAAGGAGATCATCAAGAACCCAGTGATGACTTCTTCAACATGCTTATAAAGTGTCAGGTGAGGATATGAGGCAAACTCAGGGTTTTAATCATCCCACCAACTGAATGTGTGTATTTTATATCAAATGGTAAGCAAATATCAATAGATCCAGTTCATATTATCATATTTGTTTAAAAATTTTAATTAAAAAGTACACTAATTGATTAATTCAACTGATTTTTGCTGCTTTTTCCAAACGTCATTGACCACACCTGAGCATGCTAACTAAAAAGTCACAATTGTTGGCGGCACAGTTTTGTTACACTTACCACAATGGCCGTGTGTCGATGTGCAGCAAAGGTGTCTTTTATACCAGGGGAGCTTTTCTCAGCACAACACCTAATGGGAGCTTGTGGCGGGGATCATAATCTATTTTAGATGAATTGCATACATGGGCTATTCTGAGTCCATTTTAAAATGTCAAATCGATTTTAATCACGTTAATCTGCTGCGTCTTTAGGAAAATCAGCAGAGTAGTTGATGCGTTGTACCAATCAACATTAGATTTACTGTAGCTGCTGGAGTTGAAACACGCAGCAGTGTTTTCATGTATTTCTCATCTTTTCTTCACTGAACCTCAAAGATTATGTCTCCAACTACCGGTAATAGTTGAAGTTATTGTAACCTGATTGTCTGTAGTAGGAGTTGTGAAATGTTTCACTTGTGTATACATTTTTAGTGATAAACATGATGCGTAAGCTTTTTGTGTTTTCAGTATCATGTTAGCATCTAAGCTAATTGTTTGCCAACCTGTGATTAATAAGGATTTTTGGCATATAACGTGCACTCTTTGTCAGACATGTAATTGTACATAATCAGTGTTTTGTTCATGTAAAATAAGTCAGTTATTTTAGTTGTTTACCGAATAAATGTGTTTAGTTTGTTAGTCTGGACAAAGTCCTCACTAGTGGCCTTACTCATTTACCTTACTATAAGTGTTGGCCCAAATTTCTTTATTCACCGTTACGGTTTATCCTTCTCAAAACTTAATACTGTACAGGTAGTCCTCAACTTACGACGTAGATCCGTTCCTACGCGTCGTCGTAAACCGATTTTTGACTTAAGTCGGAATATACGTACATACTGCACCACATACTGTACATGTACAGTACTGTATTACCAAGCACTTAGCCTATCCTAACACAATATATACATATTTATCAAAAACACGTACGTTTTGGAGCCATAAGGAAGGGCAAAAATAGTTAATGGCCTACCAGGATGCTGTTGACGCCGTTCTCCTCGGTCCAGCCGCTGTACTTGTATTCCGTTTTCCGTTTACGACGTAAAACCGCGTTCACAGTACAATATTTTCCGCCACCACACCGCGTACAGTACAATATTTTCCACCACCAAACCGTGTACAGTACAATATTTTCCGCCGCTCCACCGGGTAAAGTACAATACTGTATTTTCCACCGCGTAAAGTACAATATTTTCCACCGCGTAAAGTACAATATTTTCCGCCGCTGCTTTACGTTGACGACGTAAAACCGGTCCATCTGCCGTATTCCGCATTCCGTTTATGACGTAAAACCACGTTCACAGTACAATTTTTTTTGCTTTTTGAATGTCCAGAGGACCAGACTTAGCTTTTTTAGAGAGTACAATGCAGTATTCCTCCGCCGCTACGTTTACGACGTAAAACCGGTCCATTCGCCGTATTCCGCATTCCGTTTACGACGTAAAACTGCGTAATTAAAAAAAAAAAAATATGGGAGATGCGTCGTAACCACGAAACGTCATAACTCGAGACCGTCGTAACCCGAGGACTACCTGTAATATGTTTAATATCAATGTTAAACAGTTATTTCTGTACATTAAAAAAAGCAATAAGATTGTCATAACATTTGAGCAGATAAGAAGAAAATATTAGAATTGGGATCAACCAAATGATTTGCTTCCATCTGTTTTTATTAACTATTAGCCATGGTAAACTCCTAATCTGTTGACTTCTGTTTAACTGTGTCCATCTTCCTGGCTCCAGTCCTCCAGGATTGATGATCAGCGGTGCTCCCCACCAGAAGCAGGTCCTCATGCCCCTACAGTGCCAGATGAAGACTTCTTCAGTCTAATCCAGAGGGTGCAGGCCAAGCGCATGGACGAGCAGCGAGTCCAGCTGCCCGAAGAAGACGACCAGGAGAACCCTCCGTCTCCAGAACCAGAGCCACCCGGTGGCTTTCCAAGCTAGAATTAGGTGAATAATGCCACACAACTTCGTGTCAAAGAAAGTAAGACCAGAGAAAGTGAAAGGATGATGAGCTGACATGTAAAGGCCGCACTGAAGAGTGAACTAACCAGAACATTGAGACAAATTCCATGTGCAATAGGTGGTGCTTCATTTAATGTTGCTTGATGTATTAATTACATGCAAATATAATAAAACATGCAAAACAGAGACTTGATGGGGGTGGGCAACAAAATACAGTTTGGGGGTAAAATAAAAAAAGCTATAGTACAATGTATATACTAAATCTGATGCCTTAATCTGAATATTTTCAGACCCATGATTGTATTCCCCACTGTCAGACATGTTTTGGAGAACACAGTGGACGTACAGTTTGATATGGACAACTAGTGTGGAGACCTGCAGTGTGAACTGTGAAAGTCACAAAAGTTTATGTAGAGAAACAGTGTTGACAGGTGTGCACTGACGTTTTATATAAACAGGAATTATATTGTTAATATTAGACAACTTTATTTCAAAATTTATTTGAATAATGCTGCTTTTTCCATTGAAATAAGTGTTATTTGTAAAGTAACAGTATTAGTATTGGCTTTTGAGTAAAAATACTTGGATCACAATTTTTTTCATTAATAACCAATTAGTTTTTATTTTCAGCTTTGAAAAAGTAAAATGTTTGTTAAAAATATGGACAAAACCATCTTTTTAACTTGTATGCAATGAGTTTCCCTCTTTACAAAATATGCAGTAACCAATATTACTGAGCAAATTATACAAACAACTTATATAAAAAAAACAGGTTTGTTAAATTAAGCTTGCTTTAATGTTTCCTTTTAAAAGTTTTTTTTTCCATCTTTTCTTTTTTTTTTCTTTTTATCATATGCCCCTTATTTTCTGTACTTCGGTCAGTGAACTACAGTTTACAGTAAGGATGCACAATATTATCAGCATAGTATCGGTATCAAACGATATTAGCGATAAAGCTAAAGATCGGATGTCCGTCATTCCATCAAAATAACTCACCTATATATATATATATATATATATATATATATATATATATATATATATATATATATATACAGGTAGTCCCCGATTTACGAGCGCTCTGATCTGCGAGGTTCCAGACTTACGAGCTGCACATTTTTGGAAAAAACGAAAAAAATACTGAGTTTTCATGTGTTTTTTCACTTCAGTTAGCAAGTTAAGCATATAAACACACGTTTCCGATCATTTTTATGCACTCAAAAGTAGTTTTTAGATGAAAATAGAGTGTTTTTAGGTGCGCTAGCGAAAACCGTTCCAATTTACGAGCGGATTTCCGGATTTACGAGCGAAATGGCGGCCGTTCCAAATTACGAGATTTCCGGTTTACGAGCGCCTCGTTGTAACGGATCCCGCTCGTAAATCGGGGACTACCTGTATATATAAAAAAATCTTTTAAATATTTATACAAAAGTTTCTGTTTTTGTAGGACAACCTAATGACAAGCACAATGTTATGAAGTCACGTGTGCCATTGAGTTTTCTGAAAATTTACAAATTTGCACTGTTTGAGTGTTGTCCTTGTATTAGAGAGAGCAAATGTCATGAATAAATTTGACATTAAACATAATCCAAGTTGAAGTGTTACATAATTTTCAGCCCCCTTTTTTTAGCATCTGCGTTTGGTAGCAGGCCAAATTGACAAAGACCATGCAGAATAATGTAATATTTTAATTCCACAGCAGAGAAAGTGACTCTAGAGGGAAAAAAAAGGTTGGTTTTCGGCCAAATAAGTTTTAGCATATCGGCATAGCGGCTATCGACCAAAAATCCTATACAGTACAGTATTGTGCATCCCTAGTTTACAGCAAATATTTTCAGTTACCAGAGCATTAAAACAAAGTTTTATTGTTTTAAGCCATATTTTGAAACGGATAATACAAAAACTTTATAGTACATTGATAATACAGATTGTCATTTTGTGTCAAAATATTTTATTACATCTGAATTACAGAATCTGTTGGGACTAAAATGCACTCCTCAATCTGAAATTACATGACATCACATCCTAAGTATGACCGTTCAGAATAATTTGTTTTTGTTAATCTGCCATACAAGTATCATTTTACAAAGTTCAAAGTACACATTTAATTAAAGCAGAGTGTGCTTTCTTGTTTGGTTGGTTGTTTAAAATAAGGAATTAAGGTACGAACTCCAGATAAAACGAGTCTGAAAACAAGATGGCCTGCTGAGCATCTCTTTAATGGTACTAATTTTTAACTTTGAGGCTTGATTTTTATTCAAAAGCAGTGCATACCTCATATCTTTGTTTATCAAAGTTTATAGCATGATGAACCAAGCTGGGTAATACTTTATTCATCTCTCTTAGTAACGGATACATTGGGAGCTGCAGTTAATATATTACTTTTTTATTGTGATTTAACATTCATAGAAAGTATCTGGAGTGCTTCGTTTGCCATAAATTGTACATCTAAATATATTTTGTAATTTTGTTCCTTCTGAGAACACGAATATGTCGCCTCATGCTTTTAATAAAATGTTTCAGATGTTGATTTGAATGGGGGTTATTTGTTCAATGTTTTGGCACAAACCACTTTTTTACAAGCAGAAAAAGAAGCACTTCTTGACGCAAAAATCTCCACATCTAACAAGGTTGAGTCAGGTCCTCTGGACTGAAGGAGTCTTGGTTTCAAAAAAGAAGAATCTATCCAGAGGACCTGACTCAACCTTGTTAGATTTATCTACCCGAGTTATTTAGCATACATCAGGACATAAATACCCACACATTTGGCGTTTAGAAAAATATTTCCTGATTTGATTTCTACACAGTTCATTGAATCATAGTGGATTTCCCAAGCTGTAATCTTTGGTGGATTAAAGCACAAAGAGCTAACAAGACTTGGCCAACTCCAGCTACAGTTGTGTAATAAAGATTAAGAAATGTGAAGTGTTCAGTAAAATGCATAGCTATTAGTCTCAGAGCAACTGGGCAAATATACGTATCAGAAGCAGACTTGCAGTGTAGGGGTGTCGAACTCTGTTACCAAAAGGAGCAAAACTGACACTTTGTCCGAGCCACTTTCAACTGATACATTAACTCAAGTCAGATACATGATATCATTTATTGGTTGCAGGTTCATCAATAAGATAAAAAAACAAAACAAAACAAACAAACTGTAAGGCCACTTTAATTGGTGATACGTGACCCATCTGTGCTGCTGATATCCATGATGCTGATTATCTCATGCTGCTGTATTCATTCATACCCATCTACTCACTACACACTCATGTTTGGGCTATTTTACATTATTAGTGTTTAGCATATATCTTAGTGTATATCTTAGATCCTTATATACTGTTTATTTATTATATTTTTGCTACTTTTGGGTGTAACCGGGACCTTGAGTACAGTTTTGTTCCATCTCATGTCTCATGTGATGCGAATGACAATAAAGACACTTGAACTTCAAGATGGTAAATGGTCAAGGGACTGTACTTCTAGAGTACTTTTCTGTCTTATCAAGATACTCAAAGCATTTTATGCTACAAGAAACAAGATTTTGATCAGTCTCACTTGACGTTCTGTTTCTTTTTCCACATCAGAATCAATAATGACAGAAAGACCCAACCTTCTTTTTGGCTTCAAAGTTAACCAGCTGGCAAGAGAAGTGTAAATGATGCATTTATCAGTTTTTTTAAAGAAAAAATAGAAGAGATATAATATTTTACATTTAAATTATCGTCTTAGGGGGCCAGATTTGGCCCACAGCTTTTGTTCTATGAATTGCGCCACTCGGAGAGTAGCTCTGTTACGTTCATTCTGAGATTTTGCTTTTGGAAACTTTAATTCCTCTTTTTCTGGATGTAAATCACATTTTCTGCGATGATTGTTTCCTCTAGTATTGGATGTTGTGCAGCTGTTAAGGACCATTTTAGTTTTGGACATTTGTTATGATGCGTAACCATAATTTTTTTTCCCTTACAACCAGAAACAGCTGATCAACACCTCAAAAGCTCATATAACATCTCAACTACAGAACCCAATTCTAAAATGATTTGAAAAGGAGGTGCCGTAGATGCATTCCCGTCTCCTTGTCGACTGTGCTTGTGTGCCTGACCGCTGACATCCTTGAGCTGGCAGGAAACACGGCTCGTGACAGCAGAAGGACAGGATCGTCCCCCAACACCTGCAGCCGGCTGTTCGCGGCGACATTTAGCAGGCTGCTGGGAGGAGTGGCCTCCGCTTCTTGAGATGGCTCTGGATGGAGTTCTGCCCAGCATTCAGGCGGTTCTGCTGCCCAAAGGAACCGGATAGTCTGGGTGGCCGGAATGGACGGCATCTGTGGCCAGTTTCTTCGGATCTGCTGTGGGACTGACCTTGACAAGAGATCCTTCCTGCCTACAGCCATCAACATCTATAACATCTCTTAATGAAACAAGGATAACGGCTACAACAACATTTAATTTCCCTTTGGGATTAATAAAGTATTGAACTGAGTTTGACATGTGGTACAGTAATCTGCCATATTTAAATTAATTGAACTTCCCACTTTGACCCAGACTTCCTCTCAAACATACTCCAATTTGTTCCTGTAACACGAACCTGCTTTTCATAAAAACTGGAAAATCAAGCAAAGATAAATAAACCACAAAATGCTCATGTGCCTCAGTCCCCCCTCCTTTCCCACTGCCTCCACTCCCACTCATCCACTGTGTTCTCCTCACCCTCCCTTCCTCTCCTTGTCCATTCTTCCTCCTACCCAGAATGCAGCGCAGGCTGAGCAGGCTCAGCTGAGCTATAAAAAGGCATTGGATGGGGGAGGGAGGGCTGCCGTGCAGCAGGAACTGTGCAGACTCACGGGCATCCAGGGACGGCAGCCCCCTTTCGCTGGGATCTAAAGCCACATTGCGGAAAAGAGAGGTCAGTACATCAGTACAGAGGACAATGGCTGATAGAGGACGAGCAGGCAGGAATGTCTGGGACTGAGCTGGTGATGAGGAGAGGGATGTGAGGGATAAGTGGGCAGAGGGGGGAGTGGCTGTTGAATGGGATGGAAAGAGGGAATAACAGTGTCATTGTTAACTGTCATCTTGTTTCTGCAGCTGAAACTGGGTGGTAACTTAAAAAGGTTCAGTTCTGGTGTTGAGCACAGGCATGCAGCTCTTGTTTGTCATTCCCAGAGATGAACTCTGCAGCAATACTGTAGTTAAAAGAAAAACACATTTTTTTTCAATGTGAAATTCTCATATTTTTCATGTGATGTTTACTAGAAGGTGGTCTGCCACTAATTCAGCAGCACGTCAATGTGTTCCCCAACACTGCAAGTGTTAAAGGTCATCTCTATGCAAATCTGTGCTGTTTAACTCCACTGCCTTATCTGAGCCTCCATAAAGGTCATTAACAGCTTGAGTGCTATCGATTCTGGTTTGGACATCCTGTGAATCGAAGAGGCCTCTTTCCAATCCGAGCACAGCCACAACAGTGGCAGCAAAACAAGATTTCTCACGCTCCATCCTTTCACAAACATCATGGAATATCTCCAAGTCCTCTGACGTCAAAGAGTTCCCACTTCTTCCTTAAAGGGACAGTCCACATAATAAAGTTGAAGAACATCTCAACTAACTGGTCTATTTAAGAATGTGGGAGGGAATCAGGCACTCGGTAGTTTGTGTTTTTTCCTGTTGCTTCAAGAGCAGACAGCCAGAGCTTCATCTCCATGTGCCTTTTCACTGCTTGATATAATATCCCGTAACAGCTGCAGACTCACCGAGTCTTTATTTAGCTGCATGTTAAAAAAGTACATGTAATGAGATGTGGGTGGGACAGGACGTTATAAGGTGGGTGCTGTCTGTTCAGGATTTTTTACTTTATAGTTTAGAACATTAAATGCAACAAAAACACACATGGATCTCAATTTATATTTAAGGTTAAACACAAATTTGTTATTTTCTTAAACTCATTGGGTTGTTGCAGAATTTATAAGGAGAACAGAGTGGACGAAGGCTCAGAAGAATTCAAACAAATGTAAAGTAGCAAACTAATTTTACACATAATCACATTAAACTGCAGAAATGCCACATATCATTTTCCTTATTTTGCAAGAACAAACCCATTGGACGGATCTAAAATGCCAAAGAGGCAGTGGACCCAGGGGATGGCGCCATAATAGGCCAGGGTGGGATTCCCAAAGAGGCTCTGTGCTGACTCAGATACCAGTCTTCAAGTGACATTTAGCCTGGCTGCGGGGTTAATGTGCGCCGACATAAAACTGGACACCTGACACACAGCACCACTGCTGAGGCACTTTTACAGAGCAAACCAGTTTGTACTACTCTTCTGTATAACTGACTTAAATTATAAACTGAAGTAATAATCCTAATGGCTTATTTTATTAATTTAATCTGATGATGGGATTATTCATTAGAGAGGCAGGCCAGAACATCAAAACACAACTTTGCTTTAATCTTTTGTTCAGCTAGCTGTAAAAATAACTTCAGTGTGAAACTTCCAACAAATAAATATATACAATGCAGCAAACGGACTCTGCCCTAATCAATGGGCAGCAGCTGCACTTTACAGGAGAAACCTTTAAAGAAAGCAGATAAAATGAAACTGGTTTAGCTTCTTCTCAAATTGACTTCTTAACACCAGCAAGCTGCGACACAAAGATAACTGTTGACTTATGCAGAATCCCCTTCCTCGTTCTTCCTCCTATCTGGCATAAAGTCAGCTAAAAGAAAAATAGAGTAAGAAGAGACCCGCCGTGCTCATTGTCTTCTTTAGACCTATTTGCTGTTTGTACCTAATTAATAGTGATGTGACAAATGTTGGATAAAAAGCTGGAGGTGCAGCAGGAAGTAACCTGCTCTAAAGCAAGGGTTCTCAAACTATATGTACTTACTGTATATGTATATATATATATATATATATTTTTTTTTTAAACAAAGTATCAAAAACTAGCAAAACATTATAAGGTAATGTATAAAATCAAAAACAAGAACATATCTGCAATGGTTTTTGCCAGGATTCCAACAGATTCTTAAAACCATTTAGAGAGGTCAAGTCCGAGAGCTTCAGATCTTTTTGTAAGATATTCCAGGAAGCAGGAGCAGAATAGGAGAAGGCCCTTTTTCCAATTTCAGTCCTCACTGACAGAACACTGCAGGTGATCATGTCCTGAGAGGGCACGCTGTAACTGCACTCACGCAAAGACATGTAGGAGGAGATGTATGAGGGCAGCAGACCAAGAAGTGATTTAAAGATGAAAATGTACCAGTGGAAGAGTCTGCGTGAGGTTAATGATGTCCAGTTAACCAGTGAATACAAGGTGCAGTGGTGGGTACGATAATTATAGCCAGTTATAATCTCATCCACCCCTGGAGCCCTGCCACCGTGGAGCTTTTTAACCACCACAGTGACCTCAGCACCAGAGATTAGAGAACCCGACCCAAAATCCCCAGGCTCTGCTTCCTCAGTGGAAGACGTGCCAGTAGGATTGAGGAGGTCTTCGAAGTATTCCGCCCACCGACTCACAACATCCCGAGTTGAGGTCAACAGCACGCCATCCCCACCATAAATGGTGTTGGTCGCGTACCGCTTTCCCCCCCTGAGACGCCGGATGGTGGACCAGAATCGCCTCGAAGCCGTACGGAAGTCATTCTCCATGGCCTCTCCGAACTCCTCCCACGCCCGAGTTTTTGCCTCAGCAACCACCCGAGCCGCATGCCGCTTGGACTGTCGGTACCTATCAAAGTCAAAGTCAAAGTCAACTTTATTGTCAGATCTGCAATATGTACAGTGCAGGACATACACAGGACCGAAATTGCGTTTCTCTCAGTCCCTCGGTGCAACAGTAAACATCTAAACATTGAAACACTGAAACATATAATAATAGACATAAGCATAAAATAGTAAAACTAACACTGTCCTGAGTTTTTTTTTGCATAGTGGTATAAAAAAAGAGTATAAAAAGTATAACTAAAATAAACTAAAGGTTTCTAGCATTGACATTTGCAAAGTGGCAAAGCAGCGTATGAGTCAATGTACACAGTATATGTATGAGGTAGTAGTTGATGTTGTTGTAGAGGCAAAAAGTGGCATATGCAGTAAGGCACATTGGGCATCCCTAAATAAGACCGTTCAGAGCACACTGTATATGTACCAGCAGTGGTGTAGATATTAGAGTAGTGTAAATAAATGTAAACAGTAGTAATTACATGTAAGCAGTAGTAATAAAAGTAAACAGTATTAATAAATGTAAACAGAGAATGTAAACAGTATTATGATTATAGGCAGTGATGTAATACAGACATTAGTGCAAGTATGCTGCTTCCGGGGTCCCAAAGGCCAAAAAGGCCCAATAGGACTCCTTCTTCAGCCTGACAGCATCCCTCACCGTCAGTGTCCACCACCGGGTTCAAGGGTTGCCACCACGACAGGCACCAACAACCTTGCAGCCACAACTCTGATAAGCTGCCTCGACAATAGAGGCGCGGAACATGGCCCACTCGGACTCAATGTCCCCCGCCTCCCTCGGAACGTGTTCAAAGCTCTCCCGGAGGTGGGAGTTAAAGCTCCGTCTTACGGGAGACTCTGCCAGACGTTCCCAGCAGACCCTCACAATACGTTTGGGTCTGCCAGGTCTGACCGGCATCCTCCCCCACCATCGGAGCCAACTCACCACCAGGTAGTGGTCAGTTGACAGCTCCGCCCCTCTCTTCACCCGAGTGTCCAAGACATGCGGCCGCAGATCAGATGAGACGACAACAAAGTCGATCATCGAACTACGACCTAGGGTGTCCTGGTGCCAAGAGCACATATGGACACCCTTATGCCTGAACATGGTGTTCGTTATGGACAATCCATGACGAGCACAGAAGTCCAATAACAGAACACCACTCGGGTTCAGATCAGGGGGGCCGTTCCTCCCAACCACACCCCTCCAGGTCTCACTGTCATTGCCCACGTGAGCATTGAAGTCCCCCAGTAGAACAAGGGAGTCCCCAGGAGGCGCACTCTCCAATACCCCCTCCAAGGACTCCAAAAAGGGTGGGTAATCTGAGCTGCCGTTTGGCGCATAGGCACAAACAACAGTCAGGACCCGTCCCCCCACACGTAGGCGGAGGGAGGCTACCCTCTCGTTCACCGGGGTGAACCCCAATGTACAGGCACCAAGATGGGGGGCAACGAGTATGCCCACTCCTGCTCGGCGCCTCTCACCAGGGGCAACTCCAGAATGGAAGAGTGTCCAACCCCTCTCAAGGAAACTGGTTCCAGAGCCAGAGCCATGCGTTGAGGTGAGTCCAACTATTTCTAGCCGGAACCTCTCAGTAGCCATGTTTCCATCAAGGTTTCTAGATGCGCATTTTGAAGTATCGCATCAGAAAAGCTGGATGGAAATGGCAAGATGCGAATTTACTTCCTCTAATTCTCAAAAAAGTTGATACGCTCACTTGAGGTGGTTTTTGGGTTCTTCGAAACAGAGCTGATGCGCAAAACGAGAGATGGAAACGGATTTGCCGACTCAGTTCTGCAGTAGCGAACATTTACGTCACGTGACTTCGTCTCCGAACAACATGTAACATCGCTAAAACTAGTTGGCATGACAGAATAAATACAACTTGCCCGATAGCAACACATACCTGAAATATTCTCTCCATTTTGCCGAGATGTGTGGTCGGGTACTGTTTTCAACCGCTACTTCCTGTTTACTGTAGACATGCGTAACGCTGACGTCTGACGTAATGACGCACACGTCTGACGTAATGACACTTTGCGTGGCCTGGTAGATGCGCTTCAAGCCAGTTGATGGAAACACTTCTGCTTCGCATTAATTTTTATTTACATTTTTGCGAATTTTCAAAAATTCACTCAAAATTCGTATTGAAAATAGATGGAAACACGGTTAGTGTCACACACCAACTCAGGCTCCTTCCCCACCAGAGAGGTGACATTCCACGTCCACATGGCCAGCTTCTGTAGCCGAGGATCAGACCACCAGGGTCCCCGACCTCGGCCACCACCCATCCCACATTGCACCTGACCCCTTTGGCCCCTCCCACAGGTGGTGAGCCCATGGGAAGGGGGACCCACGTCTCCTCTTCGGGCAGTGCCCGACCGGGCTCCATGGGTAAAAGCCCGGCCACCAGACGCTCGCCAGCGTACCTCACCTCCGGGCCCGGCTCCAGACAGAGTGGGGCCCCGGTGACCCACGTCCGGACGAGGGAACATTGACTTCATTTGTTTCACTCATCATAAGGGGTCTTTGGGCTGCACTTTGTCTGGTCCATATACAGTATATATATATATATATATATATACCCCTACTAGGGGCATGAAGCCCCTGACAGC
>JBBPBX010019570.1:0-13216 GCA_038048925.1 Garcialebias charrua | reverse complement strand
GAAAATGATCATTGTAACTTTATAGCAGCATCATGTACCAAAAAAGTATTGACCAAGGGTGCGTCCTGTCACAGGCAGGATTCCAGCTGTTCAACACTCCTGGGTTGTCTTTGCCAGATGTTTTGCTGAATGGAAGCACATGCCATTTTAAAGCCTGCATTTACTTTTCTGCATGAAGAAGTCCTTCTATATGTGCAAGCTGCTGATGCCAGAGGCACTAATGCACCCCAACACCATCAGTGAGGCAGACTTTTGAACAATTTGAAAACAAGCTGGATGGTCTCGCTTCTCTTTGGTAACAACAATGTGACATTCATGGTGTCACACACACACACACACACACACAAAAATCCAAAGTTTGATTTGTCTGCCCTCAAAACAGTTTTCCCTTTTGTTTCCGTCCATATAAAATTAGTTCTGGTCCATGCAGGGAGGACTGCTTTAACCAGCATTTGAGGCTTGCACAGCAAACTGTGTTTACAGATAATGATTTGTAGAAGTGTTTCTGAGTCCATGCTGAACAATTAGCCCAAAGATGACATCCAATATTCACTTTCAGGTTTGAATTTTATGCCCAGCAATGCCTCCAATTCTTGAAAGGTTTTGATGGTATTATGAGCTGTAGATGATCGGACATTCCAAGTTATCCAAAAATTCAGCTGAGAAACGCTAGTTCTAGAATTGCGCCGCTCAAGGTGGCTGCATGTTGGAGTAGCTGTTACTTTCATAATTGCGTTTTTCGGATGATTACTTCCTCTGGTATCTGATGCTGTGCAGCTTGAAGGATTTTTACTGAAATCTTTTTACTATTGGACATTTATGAAGCGTAACCATGACAACAAGGTGTTTTTTACGAGCAGGAGCAGCTGATTAATGTCTCAAAGTACAAATATTGCCTCAAATACAGCCCCAAATCCCAAATGAGTTTAAAAGGAGGCGCTGTGGATGCATCTCTGTCTACCTGGCAGAGAAGCGGGCAGGAAATGTGGCTCATAACGAGAAGACCAGGATCATCCCCCGACACCCGCAGCTGGTGTCTGCAAAGACGAGGAGCTCCACAAGCTGCTGATAGGAGTGGCCATCACTTAGGGAGGAGTTCTGCCCAACATTCAGGTGGTCCTGTTGCCCAGGAGGACCAAGAGGCCCGCTGGGTCTGGGTGGACGGATCGGCATCTGCAGCCAGTTTCTTCAGATCTGCTGCAGATCCTTCCTGCCCACCGTCAGCAGCGTCTATAACAACTCGTAATGAAACCAGGATGATGAGCTACAACAACATTTAATTTCCCTTTGGCATTAATAAAGAATTTTGAATTGAATTATTTAGAATTTTTAAACATTTAATGAATATTTTTTCTACAGACTGATTCACTTCTTTTTATTCCGGAGAGATTCAACCTCTAAAAAGCATTATTTTACACCCAGTCCTTTTATCAATCTGTTGCCAGTTAACCTCATTAATTACAAAATGCTCCTCCAGCTCATTCTTATTCATACCTCTCACCTTTACATCCTTTAGTTGCTCCTATCCAACTTTTGTTGAGATGTGTTGCTGCCATTGAGTTCAAAATTAAAATTTGTTGATTTTTAATTACAATTCATTCATTTCAACTTTTGATTTGCATATTTTGTTTATCTCTAAATGAAATATGGCTTCATGTGATTTTCTAATAATTGTTTATTTACATTTCATACAACGTCCCAAAATTGTCAGAATTGAGGTTGCTATAAATACTGGACAAACAACAAACGAAAAGCTTTCTAATAATAAGTCATGATGGAGGTGCTGGAAAATGTAGACCAAACAGGATACAGGACACCCTGTTAAAAAAAACAACAACTCAACCACTGTAATTCCAATAATCCCTTTGAGGCCTGGATGACCAACTGGTCTTCTTCCTCTGCCTCACACCTTCCTCATCTTCCTCTTGCACAAACACGCACATAATTTCCAGCTGGCTGAGCAAACATCAGTGCGAGTTTCCGGCCTTCTCTCAGAGGACGGCTCCGATCATGACTCTGCACTGCAGGGATGAGGAAGGGGGGAAACGGCTCCGAAAAGGTGGACAGGATGCGTTCATCGGAAAGTCAATCAACAGAGGGCGTCTGTAAGCGCCTTCAAAAAGTCATTGAGGATGTTGTTTGCATGCTTGGAATGTTGCTCTTACTTCATAAAGGTGCAAAACAAAGAGGGTGTAAGGAGGTTGTGATGAAATGCATCACGGATGAAATCTAAAATAAACAAATCTAAAATAAACTGAAGCATCTGTGATTTATAAAGAACTTGCTAAGAAGTTAGAAAGCAGATTTAATAGAGCTACGCTGAATTCCTTTCACATGGTCCTTTCTGAATTCATTTCACATGGTCTGAAGAGGACCATGTGAAAATACTATGTTTTAAACGTTTTCTCAAATACTATGTTTTTATCTTTTTCTTTGTTATTACATTTTAAAGTGTTAACGAGGCTTTTTCTGTAATGCAGCAGTTTGACAAGATTTGGTCGCTTCCACCAACATCTTACTAACGGCATGTTTGTATACGACAACGTCTCTGCTTGACTTTAGGAAAGTGCAATTCTAGGTGAGATCCAATGACAGCGCAGATTTTATAGTGGTTTATAGGAATACAGGAAGGAACAACTTTAAATGTAAAACTGAACTTCTAGAAAATAAATTCTTTAGGTCAGTTTCTAATGTGAGATAATCTGCACAGCTGCTTGAACGAAATCTTAATTTAAAATTTTTATAGTGGTGGCGCAGAGGCTAGAGAAGGTGGGCCTGTGATTGGAAGAGCTGTGGTTCAACTCCTGGTAACGACAACCTCAAAATGTGGGTGGGATTGGTGAAAAAAAACCACCCGTCTCCACCATCATTTGCTCCACTCTGGACCCTTGAGCAAGGTCCATAACCCCCACCATCTGCTCCCCCTGGGCACCCTACATAGCAGCTCTCTGCTCCACACAGAGGGCTGGGGTAGCACGGTGGTTTGTGAAATTTGTGAAATCACAATGTATGATTTTTTTTAAAATAATTTATTTGTGTGTTACTGCTGCAAATAAGTATTTGAACACCTGACATCAAGAATTTGTTTTTCTTGTCAATAAATTCATTTAGTTCTAATTTTAACTTGCATAGCTTTTGCTGCCTTTCCTCTCCTTGAAAACCTTCTAATAATTTGATGGATTTCTCTAATTCCTCAATACGTTTATTTTCTTTTTTCTTTTTATTTGTTGAATAGGATATTATTTTGCCTCTCATAACTGTTTTCCCAGCCTCCCAAAGTGTACATGCTGATGTTCTTGGCAAGTCATTAAACTCAAAATATGATGTCCATTCTTTTTTTAAATATTGCAAAAATTCTTCCTCTTGAACCAGTGATGTATTTAATCTCCAATTTATATTTTTGTTGTTTATTTTTTATTATCTAAATTTAGAGTAACTGGTGCATGATCGCTGACCGCAATAGTATGTATCTTAGTGTCTGAAATGTTGGTCAGCAATGAATTGCTTACTATGAAATAATCAAGACGAGAATATGAGTGATGCACATGTGAAAAGAAAGAATATTCTTTGCTATCAGGGTGAAAAGTACACCATGCATCGCAGAGTCCATAATCATTATGTAAGAATTATGAGGAGGTCAATATTAATACTGACCTCTTTATCTTAATTAATTTACTTATTCAGATTGAATAGTAAATGTTCACGGATTCTGTTCTTTTTCAGTTTACCCAATATTTCTGTGGTCTTTATGATGGATAAATAAACAGAGCCATTAAGTGACAATGGACACGTTAACTTAGTTTGATATGTCAAAGAGACACTATCATTTATTTAAAATAAATCAACTAAATTAACACCATTACACTTGATTGACATGATTTCACTTTCTTTCAATTCAAATACGTCAGCACACTTAAATTCAACACAACAGACATAAATATTGGATGTTAACATATTTAGTCTGTGGGCTCTTTTAGCTTAAAAATATAGTTTCCAGCTTAGATAGAGAGGGGAAAGAGTAGGAGGAATAAGAGGTTGGAGAGATTAAGTTATTTATCTCGAGTGTAACCAGAGATGACACTTTCCATCCGACTTCGGCTAAATCCCAGGTACGTTTGTAAACCGCTCTTTACCTTTTGACGATGCGTCTGATAAAGATATTGCCAGCCTCCCAGGTGCACAGAGTCCTTCCGGCCCTCGTACGTCTGAACTGGTCGTTTACTTCCAACGTCTCCTCGGATCCGCGTCAGCCGTCAGAAACATGTGGCAGCTTCTGGCTGACTTCAAGACGAGATGTTTCTCAAAGAAAGTTCATTAAGAACTTTGGAGCTTTTGCTCGGGGAACTGGATGGAGGCGTCCATCAGTTCTAGCTGACAAGTTAGTCTTTGGCTCTTGACCAAGCTTGACCAGCTGCAAGGCAGAGAGCTTTCAGGTCTCCGTCCATTCAAACTCTCTGTCCATTCAAAGACTGAAGCGTTTCCGCACAGTTAGAACTTAAAAAGACAGGAACACAGAGAGGAGTTCACTTGCCTTATCAAACCCAAGGTTACAAGCCAGCAGCAGAGGGAAATGTTTAGGAACAGACAGAGAAAGCTGGAGCCTTGTTCATGAAAAACAACTGATTAAACTGTCTTCTTATTTCTAAACAAAACAGTCGGGTCTCTGTGACCCGATATTTCCCTTTAACACAGCAGTGGACACAGTTTAACTCTCACAGAATAACACAGCTTAAAAAGCACACATCATGAAAATGACAAAAGTTATTCTTTTGATCACATTAGAATAAAATCAAAGATAGAAATAGTCTCTTTTGGTGACTATATTTATCAGATTATAGCTAAATGAATGATTTTGTAGTAAATGTCTTGCTTCACTGAGAGGTCAGTAAAGGTCATCACTGGACAGTTCAAAAGTACACAGGTGTCTTAAAAGTGGACAAGGTCATGTCCACTACATCTCCCCCCTTTTGGAAGCCATCGCCAGTCCTTGGGGATGGGGTCCAACACGAAAGGAAACCTTGAACTGTCTTTGATCTTGAAGTAATCCAGCAAGTGGAAAAGAAAAATCAAAAATTATAATCCCATAAAGTTTTTGGAAATTTCATACTGTTCGGAGGTAATCCCATTGCGAAAAGCTTTTACTCCTTTGGAAAACAAAGTCTGTTAACTCCTGGAAAACAAAGCCTGTGATCCCTTGGAAAGCAAAGTCTTATAATCCACAGCGGTAATTCCACAGCAGTAATTCCATATCGATTAGAGTTGGTGATTTTATCGGCAACAATTGTTTTCATAATCAGCATGTAGAGGGGATCCCTCGATTGACGCAGAGGAGGCGGCCCTTGGACGAAGGTTGAAGACCAAGCGTTGGAGCTGCAGGTCCCCACATCGAAGGTTGTTGGCTGGTTGGTTTCCAGTCAGTGCCACTCTGGTTCTATGTGTCATGCAATTATGTGGTTTTTAAGGTGGGCTTATGATTGGGATTTTACATTAAGCCTTACCTATATGCACCTGGTATGTAAGCTATCATGGTTTAGATCAGCTACAATTACCAATTAAGGGGTGGATCAATTCTGTAAAATTAGATATAGGGATTTGTACCTATAAAATTTTGGAGGGCTTCTGTAACGAAGGCCTCTAATTCCAAACTATTCCTCCATTCATTACTTAGTTTAGGTTAAACTAAAATAAAAATGAAATATAGTTTGATCTAAATGTCTGTTGTCTTTTAGACGAACGACGTAGGATTTGGTATTCCTAATAAATTTTGAAGTCTATGGCGAGACTCATCAAAATAAATAGACAATCTAGAATAGAAACGATCGAATCGGTTCAATTTAGAAATTATGAGACCAGTGTAGTTTATTGTACCTTAAGTAGCTTTAAACTACATTGACTCTTCGACGATTGAGATTTAACAAAACGAACTGCATGTTGGCATAGTTAAATCCATATCATTCATTAACCCATGTTAATACAAAACCTTTTTGGCTGGGAGTGTTCAGAACCAAACAGTATCTCAACTAATGACAACAGTAATGACTAAACAACAAGGAAACAACGTTTCACTGCTTCGACACACTCTTGTCGTCAGATTCCAAAGTGCAACACACAAGAAAACAGGTCTCAACTTTATGACCGAGGTCAAATTAAATCTCGTGGATTTAAACGGTTGTTAAGGTTAGTTTTTTGTTGTGGGTTTTAGGCTTAGCGTTTCTAAGTTCAAATTGGACAATGCGACTTATAGGGTGGGAAATATGGTAGTTTAAACCTGATTAGTTTATTTACTAACTTGTGTTTGGACGACCTTATTATCCCATGAAGTCGGTGAGTTTGTGAGATCTTTGTCTTTTGTGGAGTCATTGAACGCCTTGTAAGGTTTGATCTGATTTCGATGTACCCATTTAGCAATTGGCTCTTTGCGGCCTTTGCTGATTTTGATTTCGTAGACGACTGAGGACACTTTGTCTGTTATCAGATGAGGTCCAGTCCACCTGGGCATTAGTTTGCGGGCGAGAGTTCCGGTCTCGGACCCTCCTTTCCCGGTTGCTGGGGCGAACGTATAGTACCAGACTCTGTCTCCCACTTGGAGTTCATTGTGAGAGGCCTTCTGGTCGTAGTACGCCTTGCGTCCTTCAGCAGATCTTTCCAGGTTTTTCTGGGCGAAAGCAAAAGTGTTTCTGAGGTGTACATTCAAATCTTTGTCCTTGGCATGGCCTAACATCACCCCCCTTTGGTCATGGGGGACCACGAACACAGGTGAGGACGTCCGTCCATGGGCACAAGTTAGGATGCCACCGTTTAGTTTAAGCTGTTCGCGCAGCTGAGAGAAGACGGTACACAGGAATCGTTTAGGTTTTGGCCAACGTATCTTCTTACGTTTACCTCTTTCCGTGTAATTCAGGTGTGTCACAACTGTCGGCGCAGTCGCAGGTGTGTCTGATTGTACAGACTGCGACGGGTCACTGTCGTTGTGCATGTCTTCCCACCTCTCGACTGAAGAGGGGCTCTTTGAGTCTGTAAAAACTATGTCATTTCTGACTAGTTCTAGACTCAAAAGCTCCTGAACCAAGGTTTCATCGAAAGCTTGGCTGATGGCTGAATTACCTGTCCCAGAGGACAGTACAGTGTCTTCGGTGTGGGATCCTCGGACCTCCACACAGTCTACTACCTGTGGTAGAGAGTGAGAGTACACCCCCCTTTTGTTGGAGGAGGGGTCCTCAAAATCTGTGACACTGATGTCCAAGTGACTGTCAGCGTTTGGTTGACTGTCATTTTCTGGACTCAGATGCCCTTGAACCAAGGTTTCATTGAAAGCTTGGCTAATTGCCGAATTACCTGTCTCAGAGGACAGTACAGCGTCTTCGGTGTGGGATCCTTGGATCTCCACACCTTTCACTACCTGTGGTAGGCAGTGGTCAGGGAGTGCTGAATGTGTCAGCTCACAGAGGAGGTTCTCTTGTTGGGCCAGAGATTGGTCCAACTTTTGGGTCTCTTCTGTCTCACCTGTAGTTGAAGGTTCACTTACCGGGCTTGTGACCACGGTTGGGGAGTCCCTCGTGGCCACTGCGGTACCTGCGGTTAGGCAGTCTGTACCACAACGAGGAGGCACTTTTATTGGCAGGGGTTTTCTCACTGTTGCCCACATTTCCTGTTGACCATAATCTATAATCGCGTTGAAGCGGTTTATAAAATCTTGGCCAACCAAAAATGGGAATGAGTCAAGTGTAGACACGTACACCGGGTGGTGTAGTGTCATTTCGCCAATCTTCATGTGAACCATAGCCATAGCTGTTAGGGTTGTTCCCGTCTCTGCGAGACCCTGTAGCTTAATAGCACATTTCTCAAAGGGTATTTGCCTGTCAACACCGTTAGCGGCGGTCCTCAGCTCCTCGAACAGCTTGGCCGACATAATGGTTATATCAGCACTACCATCCAGGAGGGCTTCACGCTCAAGGACACCTTCCAGTGTGATAGGCAGGTAAGCTTTCTTAGCCACCCCCCTTTGTATAAAGTTACACAGAAACCTCACAGGTCTTGGCCCACGTTTCTGTTCACGTGTGACTCTGTCTGTGTACTCATGTTCACTGTCAGCATCTTGTTGGCTGTCAGCATCATGACCTTCAGGATGTTGTTGTGTGTCAGCAATTGGTTTGCTGTCAACATCCATGGCAATGTTGGTAGTAGTGTGCGCTGAGTTATTTGTGTGCTCTGAGTCTTTGTGAAAGACAGTGCTACACATCGCTCCAGGTTGGTCAATGTTGATAGTGTCATTATCAATGATAACGCCACTCATTGTATCAGGTTGGTCAAGCACAGTAACATTCAAATCTACTGACAAACTACTTACTTCCTCTGTCTCTTCCGAGCATAGAGGTGTTGGGCCATTATTCCGGGACATTCGTGACTCTTTGCCTGTCTCGAACTGTTCAGTTCGAGGCGCGGGAGGTGCAGTTCCAAGGCTCAGGGGTTTCTGTTGGGACCACGCATAGTTACATGAGTATAGGTCCTCATCCTTCAATTTCTTTTGAAGTCCACCCACCGATGGACCTTGGTTTTCACCCATCTGGTTCGATCTGAACCGTTGTGGGTCTCTTAGAGAGTGAACACCTACCTTTTGTGGTTCGTTGCTTGTCTCAGATTTTTCAATCTGAGGTGCTTCAGGGGCGGGGCTCCCTTTAAACCATTTTGAGTCACTGTTCCAACTGGTACCAACATTTCGGTGTATGTCAGTTTGAAAATCTTGTTCATTCTTGCTAGTATTATCCAACTCTTTTAACAACCGACGCGTGTACTCCACCACTTCTGAGGTCAGAAGGCCTTTGAGACGATAGTGTTCATTCTCGCTAGTATCATCCCACTCTTTTATCAACCGACGCATGTTCTCTGCCTCTTCTGAGGTCAGAGGACCTTTGAGACGACGGTGTTTATCCTCGCTGTCTATAGGAGAGTGAACCTCTCCTATTTTTTGCGACTGGGATACGACCTTTTGACCTGGGCACACCTCAGAGGGTGTTTTGTTTTGCATGTGAGCCTCAACAGCAGTTACAGCGCACTGTTTCATCACTGATTGTTTAAACTGATGTTGTAGCTCAAGGCCTCTTTTGAGAAGTTTTTCTCTTTGTCGTTTGCTATTGTTGTCACTAACTGTGTGCTCTGAGTTATCCATGTGCTCTGAGTTATCAAAGACAAGGTCACTCAATGTACCAGTTCGGTCATCCTCTGTATCATTCAAGTTTTCAAACAACCAACTTATGTCCACTATCTCCTCAGAGCATAGAGGTATGTTGCCTTTTTCCTGGAACTTCTGTGACCTTTTGCTACTCCCGGACTGTCCAGTCCGCAGTGCAGGGGCAGGAGCTTTGCTCGGTGTAGACCGCGGAGGGTCACTTAAAGAGCGGGCGTCCACCGTTTGTGGTTTTTTGCTTATCTCGGGCAGCTTTGTCCGAGGTGCAGGGACAGGGCGTGTGCTCGTCCTTCTCAACCATATTGGGTCTCTTAACCACTTCGGGTCATTGTTCCAGCGGACACCTTCATGTCGTGGTTTTTTAGTTCGAAAAACATGTTTCTTCTCGCCTTTTTTAGGAGAGGGAGTTGATGAACTTGTCCCTTCCAGCTCCAGCGAGTGGGATTTGACCTTTTCTTGGTAATGTAGTTCACGCTCTGGTTTTGTTTTTAACCAGATCGGGTCAGGGAGTTGACGAACATCAAAACCATTTATAGCACGCCGTTTTATTTTTAATTGCTCAATCTCACTTTTTAACTCAAGTTGTTCTTGTTGAAAATTTTCTCTTCTGCGAATGTTATCTTGCCTGAACAATTCAAGTATTTCTGTGTGCAGCTGTAAAGCTTCATCACAATCGTTATCTCCCATCTTTTTGTTTTGAATTCGTTTGATCTCACGTTTTAACTTAAGTTTTTCTTGTTGAAAAGTTTCTCTTCTGCGAATGTTACTAAGCCTTAACGATTCAAGCTTTGCTGTGAGCAGCTGTAAAGCTTGATCATAATTGTTATCTCCCATCTTTTAGTTTTGATTTTGTGTGAAAAAAATCAAAAGATTGTTCTCATGTTAGTGTTTGCAAATAAATATTCACTTTTAATGTAGCACTGAGTCAAATAAACTAATCAGCTGAGGTTTACGCGTTTCACTGTGTAATAAGTATTCATAGGTACCTTATTTCAGGTTTTTACCCTCAATGAACTTTGTAAAAGTTAAATGCACTCTTGCAGTGTTAACTTTAAAATAGAACTTACGTTCAAACAACAGTTACTAACTAACCCAAGCAGCCTGATTTCCGTTTTTTCTTACTCAAACGCTTATAAAAGAGGGCTGACTTAAATGCAATGACTTCACTAAAATGTGACAGGATGCTGCTTGAGCATGCCTTTAAAAAGATGTCTCGCAGTCTCAGTGAAACTGATTTTGTACTGCATTTGACAGTTATCAGGAGTGAAAAAGGACGTTCTGTTCGTTATTTTAAACTTTTCATTTAAAATAAACTGGAGTCATTAATTTTACACAGAAAAACGTTAAAATGCCATTTTTAACTGAAAGTGTGCAGTTGTGCACACCAATTCTGTTTAAAATTCAGAGATGTGAGGAGCTTAATGTGGAAATTCTCTGTTCTCCATCATTTTTTTTTTTTTATTTAATTTGAAAATCAAATAAAAAATGCTTTTTGAGTGTTATTTTAAATCTCTTCAGTATTTAAAATGAGCACAAATTGTGTGTCTGTACCTCTGTTATACTAAAATTTGTATTTAGAATAAACAGGAGTTTTTGTTTGCGTACAGAACAATTTTAAAAGCTGGTAATTTCACCATAAAATGCTGACTTCTTTATGATGTTTTTGAGAAAACTCATCTGTCAACGTCTTTTAACCAACAGGGGGCAGCTTCGAGTCTTAATGTTTGTTATCACGAGGAGACTAAATTTTTCATTCAGTATTTAAACTAAAACTACCTTTTAGAGTTAGTTTCTAGTGTGTTCGTGATAAACGCTCGAACTGCGGTCTTGTCAGAGACAAATTTATGTTGTTAGACAGTTTAGATGGCTTAAATTGAGTTTTTTAAACTTTTAGTGAAACCACTTTTCACCGTGTGTGTGTGAACTGCGTCTGCTTGTCACTCAAAGTGCATCAGGAAATGACGACACAAATAGGCGGGTCGACGCAGCGCGTCACCAGCTCTGCTGTGCTGAGCGAGGCGGAGCTCGCTACACAGATACGTGACGTCAACCAATCAATCACAGTGCTTGTAGTCCTTTTCCCAAGCAACCATGGTAAATGTAGTTTTCTAACCTTCGACCAATGAAGTACCGGAAATGACGACAAAGTGGGTTGGTCGCAACGGCGTGCGTTCCCACTACAGCGAATCAGCGTTCGCTACGAGTGATTGACAGCTCCCAGCTCTCGTTTCATCCAATCACAGCTCATAAACAAACGTGTACTTGGACACGTAGCTCTAACGTTAGCTCGCACAACAGACCACAACTTTATAGACTCTTAAAACAACTCAAACGCTTCAATTTAACTTCCCAAAACTCTGAAACATGCGGCGAACACACCTAGACAGGCCAACTTAGTTACGCTCAGTAACACAGCACTGCAGCTGTTGAACAAACACGGACTCACTCGGAGCGCGTAAAGGTCGGTTCCGGTCCACTTTGTCGTGGAGCAGAAACTCGGGTCTGAACAGAACCACTATCCGACTACGTTCTACAGTAATATGCTTCTATGACCTGCTCTAAATGTAAAATACCACAACAGCAATCTTGTAGATGTTAAATTATAGCTTTCAGGCTTTTGACTCGGCGGTCAAACAAAGCTTTGTACAGGAGTCTGCGTGAACTGGACCGAACCAGGACCAGAACCACCACAGACCACGGCTGACAAAACTTCACCTGAATGCTTCCAACAGCGTCTAACAGAGTTGAAACAATAATAATCTCACAGCTTCAAATGATAAAAACATGCAGAATCTGCCTGCTTTGAACACTTCCAGCCAAAATTATTATCCTCAGAGTTTAAAACTTGGATCCTTTTATGCAAACATGACGTTACAGTTCATGACTGAGACCACAGATATCAATAAACTTTCAGATCCCCGTACGGGCCACCAGATGTAAGAATTAAGAGGAGGTCAATATTAATACTGACCTCTTTATCTTAATTAATTTACTTATTCAGATTGAATAGTAAATGTTCACGGATTCTGTTCTTTTTCAGTTTACCCAATATTTCTGTGGTCTTTATGATGGATAAATAAACAGAGCCATTAAGTGACAATGGACACGTTAACTTAGTTTGATATGTCAAAGAGACACTATCATTTATTTAAAATAAATCAACTAAATTAACACCATTACACTTGATTGACATGATTTCACTTTCTTTCAATTTAAAACGTCAGCACACTTAAATTCAACACAACAGACATAAATATTGGATGTTAACATATTTAGTCTGTGGGCTCTTTTAGCTTAAAAATATAGTTTCCAGCTTAGATAGAGAGGGGAAAGAGTAGGAGGAATAAGAGGTTGGAGAGATTAAGTTATTTATCTCGAGTGTAACCAGAGATGACACTTTCCATCCGACTTCGGCTAAATCCCAGGTACGTTTGTAAACCGCTCTTTACCTTTTGACGATGCGTCTGATAAAGATATTGCCAGCCTCCCAGGTGCACAGAGTCCTTCCGGCCCTCGTACGTCTGAACTGGTCGTTTACTTCCAACGTCTCCTCGGATCCGCGTCAGCCGTCAGAAACATGTGGCAGCTTCTGGCTGACTTCAAGACGAGATGTTTCTCAAAGAAAGTTCATTAAGAACTTTGGAGCTTTTGCTCGGGGAACTGGATGGAGGCGTCCATCAGTTCTAGCTGACAAGTTAGTCTTTGGCTCTTGACCAAGCTTGACCAGCTGCAAGGCAGAGAGCTTTCAGGTCTCCGTCCATTCAAACTCTCTGTCCATTCAAAGACTGAAGCGTTTCCGCACAGTTAGAACTTAAAAAGACAGGAACACAGAGAGGAGTTCACTTGCCTTATCAAACCCAAGGTTACAAGCCAGCAGCAGAGGGAAATGTTTAGGAACAGACAGAGAAAGCTGGAGCCTTGTTCATGAAAAACAACTGATTAAACTGTCTTCTTATTTCTAAACAAAACAGTCGGGTCTCTGTGACCCGATATTTCCCTTTAACACAGCAGTGGACACAGTTTAACTCTCAC
>JBBPBX010019569.1:12559-34678 GCA_038048925.1 Garcialebias charrua | reverse complement strand
ATCCGCTGAAATTAGCTGAAGAAGGCTACAAAGATAGCTGAAAAGCTAAAACAAGCTTAAATTAGCAGAAGAAAGCAGAAAGAACACAAGTTTGCCCCGTTATGCTGAAAGAAGCAGATATGATCGCAAAAAGTGAAAACCATCTGAAAAATAGAAGAAATTTGCAACAGCAAATAAAAACCGCTGAATAGTAGCTAAAATATAGAAAGCAGCTTAAATTACAAGAAGGAAGTGGAGAGAGCACATTTTTGCTGAATTAGGCTGAAAAAAGTTCAAATGAGTTCAAAAAAATTTGAAATAGCGGAAACAGCTGAAACTCGCATAAATAAGCTGAAAGGAGCATAACAAGCTGAAACTAGCAGAAAGAAGTTAGAAGAAGCACAACAATTTTGTAGTTGGCAGAAATAATCTGAAAGGAGCACAAAACAGCTGAAAGTAGCTGAAAAAAGTTTAAATTTGCACAAGGAAGCTGAAGCAGAACATAATGTGAAAGGAGCAGTAAAAGGTTGTAAACAGATCTAACGATTTGAAGGATGTAAAATGAGCTCAATTTTTCATGAGAAAAAAAAAGTGGCAGAAAAGGCTAAATATTTTAAAAAGCTAAAATTGCACCAATACCAAAAGTCATAGCCGGATTGTCCTGAAAGAGCCGAACGTTTTGATGATTTGTTGAAACGGCACAAAAACTGTGGAACGAGAAAGATGCTGAAACACGTACAGAAGAAAAATGGCTCTCAGACGTTCATCCAGTGATTATTTTCTGAACGTTCCATCAAAATCTGTCTCATTGATTCATGAAATATTTTACTAACAGACAGAGAGGAGCAGTGAGAAAAACATTGCGCTTTATATCAAAAACAGTGAAGTGGTGAAATCAGTTCCCAAGGTAATGGCTGTAAACTGGACGCAGATGAAGTCGTGTGTTGCTGCATGAATCCGTAGGTCGCCGCTGGGATGCATTTAAACGTCTCCTCATATGCATTTTCTTCTTGATCAACTTTGCTTTTGCCATTTAAAAGCCAGAGAACGGACGCTGACGCAGGAGAGATGCAGCGTTCTTTAAAAAAATAATAAATAAAAGTAACTTGGCAACACCTGTTGGATGGAAACGCTGCCATCCGAGACGAAAGCGAGGCAGAATTTTGACATAAATCCGAACAAGAACATCGATCTTCTTTCATTCTGCAGGACAACAAGAATAACTTTCCCAGCTGAAATTTGAATAATTCATCCCTGAATTCTAGCGTCACGTTACGTATCGTCTTGCAGCTAGGCGGTAAAATGTCAAACGGGAATATATTTCTTGGAAGCTGCTTTGTGCTTCGTCATGACTCTTTGAGCCCCATAATGCAGCGAGCTCCACTCCGCTCATGTATTTTTAATGCGACGGCAACAAATTGAGCCCCACGTGCCGAGATTTGGAGCATCCGGTGCAGACGGGAAGCCTCTGCTATTAATCACTCGAGCGAGAATGGTTTTCCCTGCTCTCTAATGACGTTTACGTGCAGGTGGTGCCGTTGTAACCTGGTTTCATCAAACGGCACACGTTTAATCAGAGCCGCGAATTAAAACGGATTGTGACGTAAATGAACAGCTGGAGTGCAAATGGAGACAAACATCTGTCTGCTGCTCATGTTTTCGCGTTTAAATGAGCTGCACGTGGATTTGTTTTGTGTCTTTGCTCAAATTTTGGCCCTTTTGCTGAGTTTTGTACTAGCACCTCTTTGTCTTTGTCTGGTCATTTTGTAGGTTTTGTATTTGTTTTCTTTTACCAATGTGTTTTGTTTGTAGGTTATGAAAAATTTCCGACATTTTTTTGTGGTCCAACAATGTTCGATCAAATCATCTGGACGGTTTCTTTTTTTGTTGATGTTTCGTCCTTCATCCAAAGGACTTCTTCAATCTGAGGAGCCACCAACAAACAGAGTCCCACAAATGGCAAACTCGCATAGTGGTAAAAAAAAAAAACAGTTGACGGGGGAGAGGGCGGGCCCCAGAGGCCATCTTAACACCAGCAAACTGTTTTTTTTTTTACCCCTTCCTTTATCTTTTCTCTTTAAAATCAGTTTCATCCATCCAAGATTGCATTTTTTGACCGTTGAGAAGCTGAGAAGCTAAGCTACGAGCTAAGCTAACAGGTCGACCTCGGGGGGGAAAAAACCTCTGTCTTGTCAAAGCTCCAAATATTCACAGTTGAAACTTGTGCCTTCATCTAAAAAGTTGTTTTTCTCTGCAAAAAGAAGCTGAGAACTTGCTTTTTAAAATTTTTATTATAAGCTTTGTGCTTTCAACATTTTGAAAAAAACAGGAACGAGAGACAGCCCATGTCACAACAAGGGGCCTCCCCCCATTTTTCTTAGAGACACGCTACTCGCTCACTCACTGTCCATCCTTTGGTTCAAACAGTCTTATACTGCCACCCAGTGGTCAAAAAAGGTACTACACACAAAATACAAACATTTCTTCTTAAATTTGACAAGAATGACTAATTATTGTCAAATTTCAAACATTATGTCCGAGGGACAGAGAGAAATGCAATTTCAATCCTGTGTATGTCCTGTACATATTGCAGTTTTGACAATAAAGTTGACTTTGACTTTATTGTTTATTGCAATGATTTTGCGACAATCACCCAGCAAAATGTGTTATAGTGACAGCCCTACCGCTGACATATTGACTTCTTCCTCTCCCGCCGTGATCAGATCAGGTAGGCGTGCACAATGCCATAATGTTGTGCTGGCACTGCAGGCATCCTTGTCACTGGGTTGCCATACAAAAACATCTCCTTCCACATACGGTATATACATACAGTATATATAAAACAGCGCTTTTTAAATCAGTGAGCTATTTTGACGGAATAGCTGATGTCTTTTATCTAACGTTATCGCTAATATCGGCCGATACATGCCGATAATATCGTGCATCCCTAGTTTTAAGTTATTAGTTATGCAGGCTCCTCTCTGAGTAGACAACACGACTCACTTGACCTCACACATATGGTTCTACATTAATTTAACATAAGTGATCAAATCCATGACCTTTACATAAATTCCCCTGACAGACTTCACAATACAAAAGTTATTTTATTTTATTTTTTTAAATCAACAATGGCTTTATTTTCCCTTCAGCTTTTCATTTCTCAACACACATCTCCAGAGGAAGACATAAAGAAAGCTAAATTAGTCAGAGGAGCTCCTGCTGCATTTTCTCATATATCTGTCAAATTTACTTTCGGCTAGGCTAGAGGTGGACGTAATAAAGATGAAGGCTGATTCATCACGTAAAAAAATAAGAGCGTGTTGGCTGTTTTTAATTTATAGACTCCACAGCGCTGAAAATGCCCAAATCCGTGTGAAATGCAGAGAATGAAAGGCAGTGGCGCACCCCACCATGTCGTTGCGATGGCGCTCCCATCACCAGCCGAATATTTGCCACCAAGCCTCCATTATTGACACCAATATGCCAAGTGGAGGCAAACTGGAATTGATTGTGTCTGAGTACACAAGGCCACAGCTTTCACACGGAGACGCCTTCATCCGCAGCACCCAAACACAAAGCTAGCCGTTTCTTTTTTCTGTGTAGAAACGAGTCAATTTATCTCTTACCACTCACGTCTGACCAAAATCCCATCGTAGATCTGCTTTAATCCCGTCCATCTGGCTGGAGATTTCTAAACAAGCTCCAGATTTAAATAGAGGTGTCCATTGAAGGAATGCATATTTTGTGCTGTCTTGCATGCCAAAGTTTTAAACAAAGGTCTTGCCCATTCTGCGAGTGCTCAGTGTACAGTATGTGTGGATGTACATCCAGTCATTACTTTCTGAGCGTTTCATTAAAGACTATCCAGTACAGTAGTTCACGTGAAATTTTGCTAACAGACAAATAAACCAGCATACACAGACTCTGGCAATTACCTGATCAATGTCCAGTCTGTAAAGGTTTAGTTTTATTTTTGGTTGTTTATTCCCATCCAGACCTCAACATATTTTTATTTATTTATTCATCTTTATTCATTTTTAAAAAGAACAACAACAAAAAAAGAAAAAAAAAGAAAATAACAATACAATCAATTACAGCAACAACAAAAAATACAGACAATTTAAAATAAAATACAAACAATTTCAAATGAAAGGAGCAGAAAGAAGAAGGAATATTATCATATCTGCCCCTACTCTTCACACGGTCAGTTTAACAAATGATTATTTGCAAGTAACATAACAAAATGAATAACTGCAGATTATTCAAATACTAATACATACATCTTAACATTTTACATTACTTTCCAGAACATTTCACAATCCAATTCCCTGGATTATGGTAGACCGTCCCTTCAAACTGGTTCTGAATTTTGGTTTGGAGTATATTTCTGTCCCTTTAAGATTATAACAACTTTGTCTTTTAACAAAATTACTTTGAATATTTAAATGTAATGAATTGTTATGATGAGCCTTATACATAATTGTTAAAATACAGGTAGTCCCCGACTTACGAATGAGTTCCTTACCTATGGGCCGTTCGTATCTCGAAAATTCGTAAGTCAGATCACATACAAAAAAAAAAATAATTTTTAAATAAATAAAATAAATGTACAGTACTGTACAGTTACCAAGCACTTAGCCTATCCTAACACCGTTTTTAAAGATGAAGGGGTGAGTTGAATTGTCTCCCTTTCACATAAAGGGAGCCTGCTAAGGAGGAGGGAGACAATTCAACTCACTCCTTAACTGTGTTAGGATAGGCTAAATGCTTGGTAACTGTACAGTACTGTACATTTATTTATTTATTATAAAAAAATATTATGTTGTTTTTTTAATGAGATGTGTTCGTAAGTCCGAAACGTTGTAAGTCGGGGGCGTCGTAAGTCGAGGACTACCTGTACTATAATCTACCAATTCATGGAACTTCAATAAAAAACAATGGGTTTGATGGGTGAAAGAAATGTTTTCCAGTGATAATTTCTAACAGCTTTCTTCTGCAAAACAAAAATAGGCCTTGTGATTGTTCCACACGCCATATCTTCAGGAATGTGGTATTTCCTGTTCTTGAACTATTAAAGTAGCCTGATTAGTTCATCGCTACAATACCATTTCTGCTTGTGTGTGAATGTCGTTGATGAGTTCAGCGTTTTACAGTGTTGTAGTCTTTTATTCGTAATGATTAGTTGGTGTCCACTTTATGTTTCATGCATCTTAGTTTGTCATTTTTGTGATATTTTTTTCCCCAAAAGTTATGTCCCATTTTGACCATATTGCACTTCATGGTGCTGGTTAACATTTGATTAGTTTTTATTTGTTCATTTTGGTCACTTTAAGTAACGTCCTGGTCATTATTCTTTTAACGTTTTGTTCCTACAGATGCATTTGGGTCTGTTTGTTTTGAATTGTCTCGCTTTGGTTCTGTTTTTGACTTACCATAGCTTTGTTGACTCATATTTTTCTTAATCTTTCCATCCTTCGAAACGTTTATCTCACTGTGGTCGTTTTAGTTCATATTTTGGTCGTTCTTACATCTTTTTGTGCTCTTTTGGGTTTCATTTCTTGTTGTTTTGAGACATGCTTTGATAGTTTTGATTCAAAATTATTAATCTAGTAGTCCCTCGCTACTTCGCGGTTCAACTTTTGCGGACTCGCTCTTTCGCGGGTTTTCAAAGTAAGTTTGGACATGACACACTGATTGACGGCTGATTGATGGATGAGCCGCAAGATCTGCATGGATTTTTTAAATTTAAAATAAATTATTTACATTTATTTAGCACCTGCTGCACCTGTGTGCAGCCCACAGGTACAGGGAGAAGCTCCCTCCTGTAGCCCTCTACAGCGGAGAAGTGGGCATGACCGAATGCACTGGCAGGTGGCAGAGAGCGGAAATCATGACATGCTGCGCTTTAGGGTGAGATAGCATGAAATTGAAAAAACACCCCGCTCACATAAGCACATGGTGACGTCGATACAGTATTCCGCAGAGGAGTGGGAGACGACAAGGGCGGTGAGTGTGTCCGAGGATGCATCCAGAGGCACTGTAGGAATTCTGATAAGAATGGAATTAATGGAATAATCAGCCAGTTCCCTCAGGTGAGATCTGTAAACATTCTCGGGGGTGCCGAGGTTGGCCAAGGACAGCACCCATGAGAATCCAAGAGTACTGAAATGATGACACAATGTTTATTCAGCTGGTTCTCCCGATTGGTCTGTGGACTTCCTCGGTGGGAGGGGAGGGAGCAGAGCGTCAGATTTCCAGAGCCTCCAGGCAAATTGAGATAAGGCATTAAACAAGGGACTACTGTAATGCACTTATTTGATGGAGACTTTTATTGTCTAAAGTAGCTTTTAAATTCTTTAAGGAACTCTTTACGTGCATTCTTATTTCAGCTTCATTAGTTTTGATTCATTCAAAATGATTTCAGAACCTATTTCATAGCCTGAAGTTTCAGATTTTAAAATAATTTCAAGGGAAGTTTTATGTCTGTTTTGATTGTAATGTATTTTATTGTTCTTATTAATTCCTGATGAACGATTTAGTTGTTCTTTGTGGTCATTTTGAAATACTTTTGTTGTTTAGATGTTTTTGCTCTTAGAGAAACATTTCCATCTCTTGATTTCTTTTTAATTTCTTGTTTTGTTTCTTAGATTATAGGGATGCACAATATTATCGGCATGGTGTCGCTGTCGGCCGATATTAGCGTTAAATTTCAATATCATCTGCCATTCCATTAAAATAACTTGCCAATTTAAAAGGTGCTGTTATTGCCTGCAGCACGTGATGACATTGCAGCGGTAGCACAACGCAATGACGTCACGTGCACCTACCCGATCTCACGGCGGAGAGGAAAATTCAAAATGTCTGCGGTGTGGAAGTTTTATTTTTTGTTGGTGAGGATGTCAGATTCCAAATATTTGCGGACTACGTTGAGCCTCGCTACATCGTCCCCAGTCAGATCTATTTTTCCGATTTAACGTTACCCTATAGTTACAAGCCGTCATTTCTGACGTCATTGAGAAGCTAATAGCCGATAGCACGACTTGTGGGTATCGGATATCGGCCAAAAATCCAATATAGTGCATTCCTATTTGATTCTTCAGCTGTTTTGAGTTGTGTTTGTGGTCTTTTTATTTTTTGTCCTTGTCATCAGTTTTGTCTCAATAGTTAATATTTTCATCATTTCATCATTTTTATGATTTTTTTAATATAATTATTGGCGTTTTGGAAGGTACTGTACTCCAGAAGCGTAATTTACAGAGGCTTTTACTGAAGTTTTTTTTATTTATTCAAAGAAACCTGCATTCATTCGTTCGTTCATTCATTTACTTTGCTTTTCACCTCTATTTCATTTCAATTTCTTTCATCTTTCACAGGTTGGTTTATTCATTTTAAAACCAAATGTTTGCCTGTGTTTGCTACAAACAGTATTCAGTTTCTAAAAGGGTTTATGTGTGAGCAAGTCAGGTAATTTTTCATTTGTGGCATTCTGGTTTCTGCAATTTGTTTCTCTCTTTCATGCATCATTCAGCGTTCTTTATTCTTGCTAAATTGGCTTGAAACATTTTCCTTCCTAAGATGTTCTGTCTTGTCTACCGAATCATCCCGTCTTAGTTGACCTTTAACCTCTGATTTATCGACTAGCTGACAGAAACCAGTAATAATTTCTCTGTTTGCCTCTTGTGCTCCTTCTCAACAAGCACGCCTTTCATATTATGGTGGAGGTAAGAGCAGTTCAACTGAGTTTAAACCTGGTTTTCCCTCCTCTTTTTGGGTTCAGAGCTTAATTGTCCACCTCAGTCCCACACCAACCGTTCTGTTTGCTTTTTCAACAGTGCCACAACTTTTATTTAATTTTTGCCTGTTTTATAAAAAAAAAATCTGCATGGATGGATGTTTTGTGTTCTCTCCTGACAGTGTTTTTGTGCATGGTGGAAAACAGCCAACGTGGCTTTGAATGCAGCCTTTTTTTCTTTTTTTTCTTCTCCAAGCCTGAATGTCCACCTGTGATGTTTATGTAACCCACCGTTGGTTGCGTGACCCACTTTGGAGATCTGCAGGGCCTGTAGTTTCCTGCGTGGAGAGACAGCCGAGGTGTTTGAAACTGAAACCGCGGCTTGCTTTTCCATCTCTCAAGCAGACCTAGAAGGAGAGAAGAGGAGGAGGTTGGATACATTTTGCATGAGTGGAAGCGCTGCCACTTATCTGGAACATTTTTCCAAGTTAGCGACGAATTACTTAAAGGAGACCACATATAGGTCTTTAAAATTTTTATGTTATGTCTGTGTGCTATCTTGACAATATTAATTCATTTTAATACACAAAATAATTCTTAGATAATTAATTATACCCTTTTTAATTCTGCCATTTTTAACTTTCGTTTTGAACGACCGGTTTCTGATACAAGTTCTGAAGTCCACGCCCTTCAACGATCTGTTTACGCCCTCTGTAACAGCCAGTATCTGTAATGTGTTGTTGTTTTAAAATTAGCTCTTTTTTTATTACTCATTTGACTTACTGTTAGTGCTAGCTTAAGATAACTTACCGAAACCCGTCTGAGCGCGCCGCAATTTGCTGCTCCTTTTAGCATGAGACCACCCGAATCCGATGCTAATGTTAGCTTGTTCCTCTTCCGGTGTTCGCCAGCTCCGCTCGTTGCACGCGGCGATTTTGGGAGTTATCGCTGTTCCAGTCAAGACAACACAAAGTTCACCAAGTGTCTCCCGTAAATTAATCCGTAAGGAGAAGGTCCTCGCTGCTGCGAGGCTGCAGCGAGGCTGTACAGTTGAAGCTCCGCTCCATCGCGCCAGAAGAGGGTCCCGTTGCCGCGGGTCCCTACGCCGGGGGTCTGCTCGTTTAATTTTTGCCGGCTGCGCGTTGGGAGCGATCGCAAATACACTAAAAATTGAACTAAAACATAAAAATAACAATTATACTTTATTTATAAAGCCATTTAAAAAAACCACAGCTGCAACAAAGTGCTGTACACATGAAATTAAGAACATATAAACAAAAGATGAGATGAAATCATGAAAAACAACAGTCATGTGTTTAATACAGAAGTGGGTTGAGCCTAACCAGGGGTTGCTAGGTGAGGGGCTGGACTCAGGTTGAGGTGGGTTGTCCTAGCGCTTGTGACGTCACAAGCGCGATTGATTTCAAAACGAAACCTAAATTATCACAGTAAAATAAATCTACTTAGAGTAAATAAACCACTGGGTGCATTTTTTTGGCCTTAGGACTGTTTTTTTATGAAGTAAATACCCAAAGTTGAGTAAAAAAAACATTAAAAAGTGAATTTTGCATGTGTGGTCCCCTTTAAGTACAAGAGGGACAAAAAGCATTTCAATTTCAGCTAGAGTTTGATCGCATTAGCGTGGCTGCAGATGTCAGTCTTATAGAGCTTAATAAAAAAAAGTTATACAATTGTGATGCACAACTTTTCTTTTTAAAGTTCTCAAATGTTACATTCATCCCAGCAACAAGATGGATCCTTAAGATGCTCTTTGAGTCCAAAAAACTGATTTTTGTTCACAAATTTGTCTTAAACTCCAGAAAAGAGCAAAATAAAGCGGGCATGGAGGATTGACGTGGTAGATGGAGGTGTACCGGTAACCTGATTAGGCTATAGGAGATGGTTGAGGAGATCGGTGTGAAACAGCAGTTTCTGTTTTCCTGTTTCCTGTGGTCTGCTGACTAAGTGTAATGCGCGCTCTTTGGAGCCCTCGGCGCCCTGCAAGCGGACGGTGGATCCAATGACTCCCGTGGGAGGCCTGACATGGCCGAGCTGGGTAGCCTGAAAGAGCAGAAAATGGGCAAGAGTTTCCATAAAGATACAATTTAAGATGATGTGTCAGTTGCAGTAGACACGAGAAACAGCGAACTCAGTCACTCGTTGCCCCTAGTGATGCTGCAGAAATTCGTTTTTACTCTGACATCTCATCGAGCTCACTTCACCTGCAGGAATTTCTTTTGGTGGCACTTGTGCAGATGCATGGATTAGGCTTCATTGAAAGTGTTTGAATTCTTCTAAGTTGCATGCTTTGGGACTTGTTGAGGCATCGTGTAGCTCTAAAAGTCCTTCATTGACACTGGGATCCTTCAAACCAAAATCAGTACAGAAAGTGTTGGTTCATCGAGAAAAAGAGAGGCTGGGAATGTGTGTAGAGCTCCAACACATTTTTCTTTGAGTGGAGTGCACCATTCTGGTTGTCTTTTTGTTTGCACATTCTCCTTATATCCATTAAGTCTGGGTTTCTTTCCCCCTCTGTTTTCTTCAAAGTCTATAATCAAGTCATTTAGTCCCAGTTTACTAACATAAATACAGATTTTCTCATGGCCTATTTGGATTTTTGTCAACTGTTACAAAACAAATAAGAGGAATTGGGACTCTCCATATGTCCGTGCATGTTCTGAGCATGATCACTTGTAAAATAAGTGAACTACTGACATGGATTTTGGTTTGTGGCTGCATCTAGGTCTAAAAGTGTTCCTTGTGGAAAAATTTGGTTGCCACGTCAAAATCCAAGATGGACATTATTATATATATATATGTAAACTAGCCACCCCAATCATTTGAAGAAACTATGTTTTCTAGGTTTTATATTGCTTAAAAGTATAGTTTCCTCAAATAGTTGTGTCAAAAATAAGCAACAATGCAACTTCTATTTTGGTATGTGGCTGAGTCTAGGTATAAGAAATTTTGAAAATTAGGTTGCCACATCAAAATCCATGAAGGCCACTACTATATAAGTATTTATATACACTGCCTGGTCAAAAGAAAAATAGTCGCCACGCCACCTGGATTTAACTAAGCAAGTTGGTACGAGCCTCCTATTGGATAATTGCTGCATGGGCGATTATTTTTCAGCTGGCCACAAGTTATTTAACCCCAACTGGTGCAATGAGTTGCTTCTCATTTCTTGAACAATCATGTTGAAAGACACATCGCGTGGTCGTGGAAAAGATGTCAGTCTGTTTGAAAAGGGTCAAATCATTGGCATGCATCAAGCAGAGTAAACATCTAAGGAGATTGCAGAAACTACTAAAATTGGGTTAAGAACTGTCCAACGCATTATTAAAAACTGGAGGGATAGTGGAGACCCATTGTCTTGGAGGAAGAAATGTGGCCGGAAAAAAATCCCGAATGATTGTGATCGACGCTCACTTAAACGTTTGGTGAAGTCAAATCAAAGAAAAACAACAGTAGCACTCAGGGCTATGTTCAGTAGTGAAAGTAAGAGCATTTCCACATGCACAATGCGAAGGGAACTTAAGGAATTAGGACTGATCAGCTGTGTATCCTTAAGAAAACCACCAATCAGTGAGGCTAACTGGGAAAAAAAGGCTTCTGGAGCTAGGGATTGCTAGGGAGCATAAAGATTGGATTCTGGAGCCATGGAAGAGGATCATGTGGTCTGATGAGTCCAGATTCACCCTGTGCCAGAGTGATGGGCACATCAAGATAAGAAATAATAATAATGTCCTTTTTCGTCATCTGTGTATGTTTCCCATACACAGACGAAATTTGTCTCTGCATTTAACCCAGCCACCACCAGGTGGTGCAGTGAGCAGTAGGGGTGTAACGATACACAAAACTCTCGAGACGAGATGAGACAAATTACAGAGTTTGCGAGAACTAGACGAGATTTTAATGTTAGTTCAAGAAAACTTCAAAGATCAATTTTATGCCGCAAAAAGGCTTTTATTCTGTTTTAACATGTATTACAAACTCAACTGATGTCTTCATTTTACTGATTGAATCTCCTTAGACCTTAGAACGTTCAACTTTGTTTAAAAAAATAGATATTCACGCAGGACTTTCCAAAAATTGAACATAAATATCCGCATCAGCACTGAATCTGCAGCCGTCACTCACCAGTGTTGCCAGATTGGGCGGTTCACCGCGATTTTCCTTCTGACTTTTGCGGGTAAAGAGTGCTTTGGGTGGGTGGGACTCTATCTGGCAACACCGGTCACACCGGTGTTTACACGCGTGTCTTTACATTCGGGGCAGCGTCGGCAGCGCCGGGACCCTCCATCAATGTAGAGGCGTCTGCGGCACCGGGACCCTCCATCAGTAGTTGGGGCGTCTTCTATAGCAACTTCATCCGGCGAAGCCATGCTGTCCGTGACGCTGACTTGCTAGGGGCTCTGCTAGCATTAGCATTAGCGACTCGCGAGACAACGTTACCTCTCAACGAGAGATATCGCGGGAGTTTAATATCGCGAGATCTCGTACAACGAGATCTCGTTACACCCCTAGTGAGCAGCCATAGAAAGCGCCCGGGGAGCTGGAGTATTAGGTGTGCACTCATAGACACCCCAAGGTGTGTAGTGGCCGGGGCGCGAACCCGCGTCCTTCGGGTCCCAAGTCGGAAGCCCTGCCACTACACCATCTTGGCTCCTAGAGAGGCAGGTGAAGGTATGCATCCATCATGCCTAGTGCCTAGTCATCAATGCAAGATCTTGGTGAAAAGTGAATGCAACACTGGATAGAAATAGATCTTGTAATATCGCAGAAGCTTATCGAAACAATGCCACAGCGAATGCATGCCGTAATCAAAGATAAAGGCTGTCCAACAAAATATTAGTGTGACCTTTTTTTTTGGTGGCAACTTTTTTTTGGCCAGGTAGTGTATATACCGGTACTTATATATGGTGGTGGCCCTCATATATACGTATCATCATTTAAGGAAACTATGCCTTCTACTTTTTTTATTGCTTCAAAGTAGTTTTCTCAAGTGATTGGAGTGACCGAAGATTATTCTATGATTGCCAAGGCTAAGCCACCCCCTGACTCTGCCATTAGACTTGATTGTGGATAAAGTTGCTCTCATCACTTGCCAGAATCCATCACACTCTCCTTAAACACAGTGTAACTCCTACACAATTGAATATCTTGCACCAAAAATGTTGTTTGTATTCCCTGTTAAGTTACAGTGCAGAAACACTTGAAAACCCCATTGCTAAAACTACAAGCATTCACTATTCAAATCCATCAGCGATGGAGGACATCGATATACCACTTGTATCATTGTTTTTCCTGGTATGACTTTAAAGCTCCACTGACATGATTTTTTAACTTTTCAAAAAATGGCACAACATATATAAATATTAAGATTGACCCCTGACCGTTTTTGCTAAAATAATGTTAAATGAATGAAAATTTCTCTCAAGAATAGTTTAAAATTAGCGCTGTTTTTTTACACGGTAAATACGGGTTTTCCGGTCACGTGTTTGTGACGTCAGATAAAGGAATTTGCTCCAAGCGCACATTGAATACTATGTAGAAATATATAAACGCATCCGTCGAATTTAGCCATCTAAAACTGTAGATATTAGCGATTTAGCTCCAGTTCGTGAAGCAGAAGTTATTTTGAGTGATAAAAAACAAGGAGCAATGTTTCATTTCTCCGTGTTGTTTGTTGTTATTTCAGGAAATGTTGCACATTCAAGAATTGAGCACCAGATGTCAGCAAAGCTACCGTGAACTCTTACAGAGCTCTGTAATGGAGAAATATCTAAACGTATCCGTCGAATTTAGCCATTTAAAACATCAGATATTAGCGATTTGGCTTAAGTCCATGAAGTAGAAGTTATTTTGAGTGATAAAACACAAGGAGCAATGTTTCATTTCTCCGTGTTGGTTGTTTTTATTTCAGGAAATGTTGCACATTCATGAAGTGAGCACCAGATGTCAGCCAAGGGCTCACTTCATGAATGTGCAACATTTCCTGAAATAAAAACAACCAACACGGAGAAATGAAACATTGCTCCTTGTGTTTTATCACTCAAAATAACTTCTACTTCATGGACTTAAGCCAAATCGCTAATATCTGATGTTTTAAATGGCTAAATTCGACGGATACGTTTAGATATTTCTCCATTACAGAGCTCTGTAAGAGTTCACGGTAGCTTTGCTGACATCTGGTGCTCAATTCTTGAATGTGCAACATTTCCTGAAATAACAACAAACAACACGGAGAAATGAAACATTGCTCCTTGTTTTTTATCACTCAAAATAACTTCTGCTTCACGAACTGAAGCTAAATCGCTAATATCTACAGTTTTAGATGGCTAAATTCGACGGATGCGTTTATATATTTCTACATAGTATTCAATGTGCGCTTGGAGCAAATTCCTTTATCTGACGTCACAAACACGTGACCGGAAAACCCGTATTTACCGTGTAAAAAAACAGCGCTAATTTTAAACTATTCTTGAGAGAAATTTTCATTCATTTAACATTATTTTAGCAAAAACGGTCAGGGGTCAATCTTAATATTTATATATGTTGTGCCATTTTTTGAAAAGTTAAAAAATCATGTCAGTGGAGCTTTAAGCATTCAGACTGTGAAGTGACTGTTCAGCCAGTTTGTACCACTTTGTAGTTAGATTTTTTTAAGGGTGTAAAGGTACAGTGTACGTTCCTTTTCTTTTTTCTTATTTTTCTTTTTATTTATTTTTGTTGGTCTTTTTATTTTTAATATTTTTAATTTTTGGTCATTGTTATGAGAGAAAAACCAATGCCAAGGTATTTTTTTTACCACTGATTTAAAAATGACTGTGACAGGTTCAATTTTGTTTTAAATTTATCAAAAACCATTGTTCAAGAAAATGCATCAATTACAAGATAGTAGGACCCAGGCTTTACAACACCCAAATCTATTTTTATTACAGTGTTCCCAGGATACTGGAAATCGGGTAACACCGGGCAATGACTTTCACATTTATGAAACAAGGAAAACATGGACTTTAAACACTGGTCTGCTGATCTTTTGGAGATATTGATGTGTACATGTATTAATGCTAGTATGTTAATGTCACTGAGTCCATATTCTGCTTCTGCAGTGTACTTAGTATGATACATACATCCTTACTAGGGTTGGGTATCATTTGAATTTAAATGATTCTGGTTCCGATTCCTAGTTTCAATTTTGGTTCCTATCGATTCACGGTTCCAATTCTTTTTAGAGGCGGGGTTCAAAAACGTTTACATGGTTTAAATAAACTAGCTAACCAGAATTATTTCTGGATTAAATAGTTATGAACTTTTTACGTTTTATTAACTTTACAATGAATTTCTTACAGGGCTATTTTCAACCAGTGTATAAATTTCAAACTTATGAACCTGTTGTTTGTCTATGAAAAAATACATGAGCTAACATTAGCATGGTATTTGCATTTGAGTTGACCCACCACTTTAAGTCTCGATTCTTCCTACAGATTCATCTTTGTTGGTGTTCGGCGACTTTTTCCTGCAGATTCTTTTTGTTATTCAGTAGCTTCTTCCTGTGGATTCTTCTTTGTTGATGTTCAACGGCTTCTTCCTGCAGATTCTTCTTAGGGCCAGTTTACACGGCGCGTATTTTGAGTGTAACCGCTACTTTCTCTTTGCGACTTTGCTTATCGCCTACACGACGCTGCTGGCCCCCCTCGATGACTCCGATACTTTCCTGATCCTGCTCTCAAGGTGGAAGTTTTTCGCTGCACCCCCGCTGATAATGTAAACATCTCCTGCTGATCTTTTGTGTCAACCACATGCGCGCAGCCCGCATGCGCGGGGCAGGCTGACATTTCACGTGTCACGCTGCAAAATATAACAGTTTAACAATAATAAACAGTATTTATGTTGGCGTGGGAGATGTTTAAATTTATCTGAACTACAGTATCTATCTGGACTCGTTACATTTTTTAAACAGTGCGTAACGTGCTGTGAAAATGAAGACACCAGGTTTATTTTTTATTTATTTATTTATTTATTTATTCAGCAGCACAAATTTTACAACACAAACACTGAGAATTAAACTGAACACACTATTAAAAACACGTGAACCGAACTGTAACTACGTTAATGAACTGGACTCTTGCTGTGTGTTCATCTGGACCCATCAGAACCGCCGAACCGTCTGCCTGTTTGTTGGAACGAGTCGACAGCTTCTGCACCTGGCAGAAATAAATAAATAAATAAATAAAAACTCTGTTGTTGTGTGATCAAAGTAAACACAAGCAAACATTATAGAACGTTGATTTACCTGCTGTAAGTCAGCTGTTTATCACGGAGTAAAGTCAGACTTCATCCTCATCGACTCGGTTCTGGTCCACAGTCAGCAACTGGTGCAGCTTGTTAGATGAAAAGAGTCCCGCTTGGTGTCAAATCTGTCGACTCTTATCCAAAATCCAGCTTTAACTTGTTGTTGTTAGCTCAGCTTTTAGCACAAAAGAAACTAGCAGACTGCCAGCAGAGTGACGCAGCACACATGCGCAGTGGGTGAAGGTTCAGCAGGACGCATGCGCAGTGGGTGTAAGCGGGGGGGCATGAGGGAGGGGGGAGATTCGAGCAGATCCATGTCAGATCCGTGTCAACGCAAAACTTTTAAACTAATTAACATGCCCAAAAGTTACGTTTCCCCCACACAGTGTCCGTGTAAACAGGGCCTTAGTTGGTGTTCGGCAGTTTCTTCCTGCGGATTCTTCTTCGTTGGTGTTCGGTGGCTTCTTCCTGTGGATTCTTCTTGGTTGGTGTTCAGTGGCTTCTTCCTGCGGCTTCTTCTTCATTGGTGTTTGGCAGCTTCCTCCTGCGGTTTCTTCTTTGTTGGTGTTCGGCAGCTTCCTCCTGCGGTTTCTTCTTTGTTGGTGTTCGGTGGCTTCTTCCTATGGATTTTTCTTCGTTGATGTTCAGTGGCTTCTTACTGTGGATTCTTCTTGGTTGGTGTTCGGTGGCTTCTTACTGTGGATTCTTCTTGGTTGGTGTTCGGTGGCTTCTTCCTGTGGATTCTTCTTGGTTGGTGTTCGGTGGCTTCTTCCTGTGGATTCTTCTTGGTTGGTGTTCGGTGGCTTCTTCCTGTGGATTCTTCTTGGTTGGTGTTCGGTGGCTTCTTCCTGTGGATTCTTCTTGGTTGGTGTTCGGTGGCTTCTTCCTGTGGATTCTTCTTGGTTGGTGTTCGGTGGCTTCTTCCTGTGGATTCTTCTTGGTTGGTGTTCAGTGGCTTCTTCCTGCGGCTTCTTCTTCATTGGTGTTTGGCAGCTTCCTCCTGCGGTTTCTTCTTTGTTGGTGTTCGGTGGCTTCTTCCTATGGATTTTTCTTCGTTGATGTTCAGTGGCTTCTTACTGTGGATTCTTCTTGGTTGGTGTTCGTGGTTCTTCCTGTGGATTCTTCTTGGTTGGTGTTCGGTGGCTTCTTCCTGTGGATTCTTCTTGGTTGGTGTTCGGTGGCTTCTTCCTGTGGATTCTTCTTGGTTGGTGTTCGGTGGCTTCTTCCTGTGGATTCTTCTTGGTTGGTGTTCGGTGGCTTCTTCCTGTGGATTCTTCTTGGTTGGTGTTCGGTGGCTTCTTCCTGTGGATTCTTCTTGGTTGGTGTTCGGTGGCTTCTTCCTGTGGATTCTTCTTGGTTGGTGTTCGGTGGCTTCTTCCTGTGGATTCTTCTTGGTTGGTGTTCGGTGGCTTCTTCCTGTGGATTCTTCTTGGTTGGTGTTCGGTGGCTTCTTCCTGTGGATTCTTCTTGGTTGGTGTTCGGTGGCTTCTTCCTGTGGATTCTTCTTGGTTGGTGTTCGGTGGCTTCTTCCTGTGGATTCTTCTTGGTTGGTGTTCGGTGGCTTCTTCCTGTGGATTCTTCTTGGTTGGTGTTCGGTGGCTTCTTCCTGTGGATTCTTCTTGGTTGGTGTTCGGTGGCTTCTTCCTGTGGATTCTTCTTGGTTGGTGTTCGGTGGCTTCTTCCTGTGGATTCTTCTTGGTTGGTGTTCAGTGGCTTCTTCCTGCGGATTCTTCTTGGTTGGTGTTCAGTGGCTTCTTCCTGTGGATTCTTCTTTGTTGGTGGTCAGTGGCTTCTTCCTGTGGATTCTTCTTCGTTGGTGTTTGAACAATGCAGGGATAATAGGAGTGTTAGTCCCGGTTCCAGTCTAGACTTGATGCCCAACCCTAATCCTTGCTGGTTGGCTCTGGTGACTTCAGAATCTGATGTTAATTAATTAGTCAGAATGATTGTAACATGCACGTATCATAGGCTACAGTATACTTCAGTGTTACCCCGCCTCTCGCACGATGACTGCTGAACATAGTCTCCAGTGACCCCCACGACCCGGAAAGATTGACGCGGGTAAAAATAATGGGTGGATGGACGCTTCAGTAAATCCTTTGTCCGCCACCCAAGGCACTGAGATCTGAGCATTTTATGTGACTGAAATATCTCCTGGAATTTCAGGATTTACTCTGGGAAAAATCAGTGGTAACTCGAGGAATTTTATTCTCTTAAAATGCTGGGAATTCTGTATCAAATCTAGTTTCTGCTTCATCAAAAAGTCCAAGCTTATAAAAACAACAGATCCCAGTCCATCCTGTGTCACCGCTGCCACGTTAGGAATGCCAAGCACATCCATCCACAAAGTCTAGAATAACAACCTAACCCCACATGATCCACACCTTTTGTGCGTAAATCAGCAAGGGTCAGTAACTTTGTCATGTAGCTCCAAAGCTTTACATTCTGATTGTGACCTGGTCGTCCAGCTCAGAGAAACGTGACGTCAGTCAAGTTAAAACAACTAGAAAATCCTCAACACTTTCTTTTGTTTTTTCACGAAGTAGCATTTACGTAAAGCTATAGATTCCCTGTTTTGGTTTCAGCACAAAGATGGTTTTTAAACTGTTCAGCTACTGTGCAATCCAACCTCTGTTCCACGGTGTGTGATTTTCTCTGACGTTTGGCTGGTGTTTGGTGTGAAAGTGCAGCGCAGACAGCAGGTCTGCTTCACAGCTCTCTGTTAGCTTAAATAAACACACGAGTTCCCANTGTTTTTGTAAGCAAATAGCCTGGATTTTTTTCCCTATGGGCTTTCAGTTAAATAGGCTAACTTATAATGCGACATGAACATTTAATCATCTCTTCTATGTAAGAGACTTTTTCTCAGGACTTTATTTAAAGGTCAAAGTTCACAGCTGGCTTGTACATTTTGGCTTCCGTAGCAGCTCTTGTATAGATGATGTACAGTTAGCTTCCTGTCAGGACACGAAGCATCAAGCTGAAGCTGCTTCTCCCAGTTTTATTACTTTGGCTCATCCTTTTATTTTTTATTGGCTTTCACTCAGTTCACACAATGGGTACTCTGCCAGAACGCTGTAAATTAAGCCGAAGTTAAGGTGTGTTTCCTGGAAACTTCCTTGTACCCCTCAAACTGCCAAAGATGGCTCTCAGGTATGGGTTGTTGCAATCTGTTGAGTCTCTTGGACTTGGATCTGCAGCAGTTCTTGTAACCAAAGCAGGGGCTTTTTTATAGGAGGTTAGGACAACTAAGTACTAACTTTGATTGGCATGCTTTTGATATGTTATCGCTGTCCCTGAGTGGATCCTAGGGCCCTCAGGGGGTATTGAACGTTGCTTCAGCTTATCAAGCACCTTGCGTTCAAGTGAAAACATGAACATCCGGAGAGCTTTTTCTTTTCCCTGACAGCAGCCACGCAGAGGTAAAGCTGAGATTTTAAAACACTGTACTGTATCTGGTTTCATCAAAGGCCATCGCTCGTTTTGCCTCTTCTACCTTTTATCCTTTTTGGAAATGTGACTCCCACGCTGCATGCGTCTTTTTTAACCTCGCCCTCCCTCGCTCCTCTCTGTTTCTCGTCTCTGTATCCCTTCGGCCTCCGTCCTTCTCTGTGAAGTCACATGTGAAAGTGATCAGCTTAATCCCGATCACCATCTGTGTTTAACCTACTTTAGATCGGGAGCGCTCGCCTCCCCTGCTTTGGCTTTTCTTTGAGTGGCATTAGCATGAACACTGGAAGCGCTGGAAGCTTGACCTGCTAAAGTCACACAAAAATATCCTCTTTATTTGTCTTATTTATCCTGACATGAACGTCATTGTGTCTCATAACATTTGCATAACGTCTGCTTGTTCGTGCTACGATATGTCACAGTCATATTTAGGACATTTATACGTTTACTGACCCTTCTGCTAACTCGGCCATTGTTGTTGTTGGATGAAAAAACACTTTAAAGATGAAAACTCAAAGGAACCACGCACACTCACGGCAGGTGAAGATTTATCTCCGGCAAATGTTACTTGCAAGGACAGATATTGTAACAGTTCACACCAATATGCACCCATGGCCTTCACCGGTACAGTCCACAGGCAGGATGAGAGTGCTGGCAAACAGCTTGTTTGTTTGTTTTAAGGGGAAGAACAATAGTAATACAGTAATATATCCTTAACTCCATAACCTTTGAACAAAATTCTCCAAAAGTTATTGTCATGTAATTCACTGTTGAGCAATGTGAAAGTTTAACTGTTTCTTAATGGTAGTTTAATGTCAAGCAGAAATCTAACAGCTAAAAATAGCATTAAAACCTCCATGAAAAGAAAAAGACCATGAAGAAGATATTTGAGAGCTGGGGCTCTGTTTTGCACAAATATGATCATTTTCCTTTGTCCTTGCCGTAAAGTCAAATAAAATAAGTCAAATAAACTTCTAAACGAGCATGATGACTCTAGAAAACGAGCGCAGATGTGATGCAATCATGTTTAGGGCTTGTGTTACTTTTTAGTTCACTGAAGCATTGTTCGAAGAAAAAAAAACGCGTTTGAATTAAAGTACTAAAGCTGAAAATACAAAATGGTAATAATCTAAACTAGAGTTGTTGCATTTCCTGAGAAAATGCAGTGTGAGTACTTATTGCGAAATAACTTGCTGAAATTAACAAAACAACATGCTGAAATGTAGCTGAAATGGAAGAATAAAGCAGAACTAGCACATATTTGCTTGATTAGGCTTAAATAAGCAGAAATTGGCACAAAAATAAGGAAATTGGCTGAAATTAGCAAAAAATATATAGCTGAAAAGGAAGAAAAAGGCTTAAAGTATCAAAAAGAAGCAGAAATAGCTGTAATGGGGTAAAAAAACAGTGGAATTAGCGTAAAAAGCTAAATTTAGCATCAAAACAGCAAAATAGCAGCTGAAATACCAGTCAAGGCTGAAAGGAGCATAACAAGCTAAAATTAGCATCAAGACGTTAATTAGGCTGAAAGTAGTAGACATTAGCACAAAAATCTTGAATTTATTTGAAAACAGCTGAAATTAGCTTGAAAAATGTTAGCTGAAAATTTAGAACAAGCTTAAATTAGCAGAAGAAAGCAGAAAGAACGTGTTTGAAAAGAAGCAGAAATGAGCACAACAAAGTGGAAATTATCTGAAAAAATAAATAAATAACAACAATAAACAGCTGCCGATAAATAGTAGCTGAAATTACTGAAACAGAAACAAGCAGAAATCAGCTGAAAGGAGCACAACAAGCTGAAATTAGCAGAAAGACGTAAGAAGAACCACAAAAATTTTGTAGTTCGAACGAACAAAGATTCTGAAAGGAGCACAAAACAGCTGAAATAACAGCTGAAGTTAGCTGAAAATAGCTGGAAAATTTGCACAAGGAAGCTGAAAGAAGCTGAACTAGAACAAAATGTGAAAGAAGCAGTAAAAGGTTGTGAACAGATGTAAAGACTTGAAGGATGTAAAATGAACTCAATTAATTTTCTATGAGGAAAAAGTGGCAGAAAAGGCTAAATATTTCAAAAAGCTAAAGTTGCACCAATACCAAAAGTCCTAGCAGGTCTCGGGTCTCTCTTGTAAATGAGTCCCCGGGGCTCAATGGGATTAACCTGTATAAATAAATGCTGAACGGATAGCAGGATTGTCCTGAAACAGCGGAACTTTTTTATATATGATTTGTTGAAATAGCTTGAAAACTGCGGGACGAGAAACGCGCCCCCCAAAAAAACATACAGCCGAAAAATGGATCACAATAGTGTGAATGCTTCAAAAACATGAAGGTCCACAGTCTACCACAACAAGAGACTGTTCTGTAAAGTCGAGCTTCTAAAACTTTATCTCCTAAATTACCCTGATTAGTTCATAAAACTCGCCCAGTGGAAAGGTGACGTTAAAAATAGTTTCTGAGTGCAACAAGCAAACAGCTGGGCTTCTCGAGCTGTAAAGCAGGGAGGTAGAGCAATCATGATTTGAGTTTGTGTTGCTTTCAGGTTCGCGGAATAAAAACATGTTAAAAGTGCAAAATCTGGTTACGCAAAAGGATAATCTATGACATCAAAGCTACAATCGCAAATGAAAGAGACTGAACCTGAAGGATTTCCTCGTATA
>JBBPBX010019568.1:0-34476 GCA_038048925.1 Garcialebias charrua | reverse complement strand
TATATATATATATATATACATACATATATATATATATATACTGTATATATATATATATATATAAACTGTATGTGCATGTTAGCTTATATTACTAGCTTGAAATACTTGCAGTAGTTCATTCAAATTCATCCTGCTGCATCGTTATATCCAACCATGTTTACTGTCTGTCTTCAGGACTTTGTGAATATTATAATGACTTTTTCACTTTGCATGCTTTTAGTATAATTTGTTCTTTGATTTTTAGCAAGTCAAATCTGTTCTTCTCATCCTGAGCACTTCATTGTACTGTTAACTCTGTGTTAACCTGTATATGACAAATAAACCCAACTTGAACTTGATGGGGAGTTCCTCTCATCTCATTATTGGTGAACACTGACCATGGATGGCAGAACAGCTCAGTCATGGCCCAGAAACACATCAGGAGGTCAGAGGATGCAAACCTGAAAGAACAAAACAATGGGCCTCATGCACAACCCGTTCGTACGCACAGATATGTGCTTATCCTGTGCGTACGAGCGATTAAGGATCATTTGTGGCATCCAACAATGTTTTCGTATCCTAAGATTTTTTTCAGATACGAACAAAATGTACGTGTGGTCTGGACCTGTCGTATATTTTACGAGCAGTCGGTCCGCCGTTATCCAGATGGATTTCCATCACTAATCACTTATATTTCGTTATTTAGAAAATATTCTGAGTTTAAAAAGAATTAAATGCAACGACACAAATTTGTTAAATTAAAAGAAAGCGGCTTCAAACCCCCCCCCCGCGCGCCCCACTCGACCACCGTGCGCCCCCGCGCGTGGTGTGGCACACGCCCCCCCACCCCGTGCCAACAGTGGGCACGGGGTCCCCCCGCGCCAGTGTCGGCATGCCCCCCCCCACGCCGCGCGACTGTCGAGCAGACACACACACACGCACACACACACACAGCACCGCAGAGAAAAAGCGAAACCAGCTTATTCATTCGTTTCATGTCATTTTTTATTTAAGCTGCCTGTTGACTGCGGGCGCACTGTCATCTGTGTTCTGAGTGTGGATCATCGCGCGTCTTGCAGTAAAAGTCTGCTCCATCTCGCAGACTGTCCACCTGTCGTGCTGTGGCGAGACGTTTGTTTGAAGCCATTTACAGATCAAACCATTTATTCTTGATTTCTGATACTGTACGACCCACGGGAGACACAACATATGCACTACAATATTAATATGAGGTTAACTGTAGTTTCGAGACATTTTAAAATGCCTCTGTTCAAAAACACATCCGACACTTGCGGGGGGTGGGGGGGTAGCGGTGCGCTACAGCTCTTCTGAATAAGTGAAACTATAATGTAACACAGTACACTGAAATTAGAGATATTTGACCATCCGACACTTGCGGGGGGGGGGCAGCGGTGCGCCACAGCTCTTCTGAATAAGTGAAACTACACAGTTGTTTACAAACTTTACACTAACATTAAAGATATTTGACCATCCGACACCTGCAGGGGGGGGGGTAGCCACAGCGCGACTGAGAGCAGATCTCCGAACGCGTGGAGTTCCTCATTTTACTTCATGTGTTTGAATGAATGGACACTTCCTGCTGTCAGAAGGCAGGAAGCGTGGCCTTATATGGTGTTTTGAGGGGTGGAAATTATGTAAATGACCTCCCGCGTGCACGAGCAGGTGAATAGAACAGGTGGGATTCATCATTATTTACACAGCTCATATACACACGTTTCCTGTGGATAGAAGTCTTTGTTGGATCTGACGTGGCATGTTCGTACGAACACTCCGTACGAACAAAAGTAGGAGAAATTTAGGGTAAGAATACGAACATTTTCGTGCATGAGGGCCAATGCCTCATGCACGAACCGGTCGTACGCACAGATTTGTTCTTATACTCTTCGTACGAGTGATTTAGGATCATTTGTGGCATCCAACAATGTTTTCGTATCCTAGGATTATTTTCAGATACGAACAAAATGTACGTGTGGTCTGGACCTGTCGTATATTTTACGAGCAGTCGGTCCGCCGTTATCCAGATGGATTTCCATCACTAATCACTTATATTTCGTTATTTAGAAAATATTCTGAGTTTAAAAAGAATTAAATGCAACGACACAAATTTGTTAAATTAAAAGAAAGCGGCTTCAAACCCCCCCCCCGCGCGCCCCACTCGACCACCGTGCGCCCCCGCGCGTGGTGTGGCACACGCCCCCCCACCCCGTGCCAACAGTGGGCACGGGGTCCCCCCGCGCCAGTGTCGGCATGCCCCCCCCCACGCCGCGCGACTGTCGAGCAGACACACACACACACGCACACACACACACAGCACCGCAGAGAAAAAGCGAAACCAGCTTATTCATTCGTTTCATGTCATTTTTTATTTAAGCTGCCTGTTGACTGCGGGCGCACTGTCATCTGTGTTCTGAGTGTGGATCATCGCGCGTCTTGCAGTAAAAGTCTGCTCCATCTCGCAGACTGTCCACCTGTCGTGCTGTGGCGAGACGTTTGTTTGAAGCCATTTACAGATCAAACCATTTATTCTTGATTTCTGATACTGTACGACCCACGGGAGACACAACATATGCACTACAATATTAATATGAGGTTAACTGTAGTTTCGAGACATTTTAAAATGCCTCTGTTCAAAAACACATCCGACACTTGCGGGGGGTGGGGGGGTAGCGGTGCGCCACAGCTCTTCTGAATAAGTGAAACTACACAGTTGTTTACAAACTTTACACTAACATTAAAGATATTTGACCATCCGACACCTGCAGGGGGGGGGGGGTAGCCACAGCGCGACTGAGAGCAGATCTCCGAACGCGTGGAGTTCCTCATTTTACTTCATGTGTTTGAATGAATGGACACTTCCTGCTGTCAGAAGGCAGGAAGCGTGGCCTTATATGGTGTTTTGAGGGGTGGAAATTATGTAAATGACCTCCCGCGTGCACGAGCAGGTGAATAGAACAGGTGGGATTCATCATTATTTACACAGCTCATATACACACGTTTCCTGTGGATAGAAGTCTTTGTTGGATCTGACGTGGCATGTTCGTACGAACACTCCGTACGAATAAAAGTAGGAGAAATTTAGGGTAAGAATACGAACATTTTCGTGCATGAGGGCCATGTGTTCATATTTACCCACATAACGTAAAAAACCAAACAGAACTCTTTATGAGAGTTATGCTTTAAAATAAATAAATTACATCTCAGGAAATTAAATGTTTCAATGAAGTGAAACAGTTCTGGTTTCATATTAATTAAAGGAAACTGCAGAGAATATTTCAGAGGTGTAACAGCCCTGAAGTTACTAAGAGTTTACAAACATATTTACAGATTAGAAAACCTGAATATTATTTTAAAAGTATGTAGTTAGTAGTTACAAACTTTTATTAAATCACTCATCATGACTCCAGCATTAAATCTACAAGTGCAGGGTGTGGAGTCGAGTGATAACAGTGTTTCTTACTGAGAGCTGCTGCAGCTGTTGTTGTGTTCTCCTCCTCCTCGCTGTTCTCTCTGCTTCTTCTCCCAAAGCCCCCGGTCATGGAAGTGGAAGGGAGAATTATTTATTATTCCACTCGAACAATGCAGGTACAGCTCCCTTTTAACCACTGTCTTCTTGTTTCTGATGCTGAGTCCCAGGATTTGGTGTAACACAGGCTACAAACCCGAGTGTTAGCTTTAAAGGCTAACTCGGTTAGCCATGAACTGTGGCATTAAATGTTAAAAACTAAGCGCTCTATTGTACCTGCTATTCACTGGACACAACGGCACACAACAAAACTCACTTGCTGTACCAGTAGCTCGCAGATAATTTACCTTTTATGTATTTTACATGGTCTCTAGTTCTAGAAGCTACCGCTAACAACACCAGCAGTAGATGAGAGCCGGAAGTGAAGCGTACGGGTCACATTTTAACGGAAGTACGTCACCACTACCCGTGGCATATTTAGTTTATAGTTTAGTTTATTCATTCATTTTATAAAAAACTAAATAATACAACATTTCACAACAAATAAATATACAACACATAAATAAAATGCTGGGGGACTTCAACGCTCACGTGGGCAATGACAGTGAGACCTGGAGGGGTGTGGTTGGGAGGAACGGCCCCCCTGATCTGAACCCGAGTGGTGTTCTGTTGTTGGACTTCTGTGCTCGTCATGGATTGTCCATAACGAACACCATGTTCAGGCATAAGGGTGTCCATATGTGCTCTTGGCACCAGGACACCCTAGGTCGTAGTTCAATGATCGACTTTGTTGTCGTCTCATCTGATCTGCGGCCGCATGTCCTGGACACTCGGGTGAAGAGAGGGGCGGAGCTGTCAACTGACCACTACCTGGTGGTGAGTTGGCTCCGATGGTGGGGGAGGATGCCGGTCAGACCTGGCAGACCCAAACGTATTGTGAGGGTCTGCTGGGAACGTCTGGCAGAGTCTCCCGTAAGACGGAGCTTTAACTCCCACCTCCGGGAGAGCTTTGAACACGTTCCGAGGGAGGCGGGGGACATTGAGCCCGAGTGGGCCATGTTTCGCGCCTCTATTGTCGAGGCAGCTTATCGGAGTTGTGGCCGCAAGGTTGTTGGTGCCTGTCGTGGTGGCAACCCTCGAACCCGGTGGTGGACACCGGCGGTGAGGGATGCTGTCAAGCTGAAGAAGGAGTCCTATTGGGCCTTTTTGGCCTGTGGGACCCCGGAAGCAGCAGATAGGTACCGGCAGTCCAAGCGGCATGCGGCTCGGGTGGTTGCTGAGGCAAAAACTCGGGCGTGGGAGGAGTTCGGAGAGGCCATGGAGAATGACTTCCGTACGGCTTCGAGGCGATTCTGGTCCACCATCCGGCGTCTCAGGGGGGGAAAGCGGTACGCGACCAACACCATTTATGGTGGGGATGGCGTGCTGTTGACCTCAACTCGGGATGTTGTGAGTCGGTGGGCGGAATACTTCGAAGACCTCCTCAATCCTACTGGCACGTCTTCCACTGAGGAAGCGGAGCCTGGGGACTTTGGATCGGGCTCTCCAATCTCTGGTGCGGAGGTCGCCGAGGTGGTTAAAAAGCTCCGCGGTGGCAAGGCTCCGGGGGTGGATGAGATTCGTCCTGAGTTCCTTAGGGCTCTGGATGTTGTGGGGTTGTGTTGGCTTACGCGACTCTGCAATATCGCGTGGACATCGGGGGCAGTTCCCTTGGATTGGCAGACTGGGGTGGTGGTTCCCCTATTCAAAAAGGGGGACCGTAGGGTGTGTTCCAACTATAGAGGGATCACACTCTTAAGCCTCCCTGGTAAGGTCTATTCAGGGGTTCTGGAGAGGAGGGTCCGTCGGATAGTCGAACCTCGGATTCAGGAGGAGCAGTGTGGTTTTCGTCCTGGTCGTGGAACACTAGACCAGCTCTACACCCTCAACAGGGTCCTGGAGGGTGCGTGGGAGTTTGCCCAACCAGTTTACATGTGCTTTGTAGACTTGGAAAAGGCATTCGACCGCGTCCCTCGGGGGGTTCTGTGGCGGGTACTCCGGGAGTATGGGGTACCAGGCCCATTGATATGGGCTGTTAGGTCCCTGTACGACCGGTGTCAGAGCTTGGTCCGCATTGCCGGCAGTAAGTCAGGCTCGTTTCCGGTGAGAGTTGGACTCCGCCAAGGTTGCCCTTTGTCACCGATTCTGTTTATAACTTTTATGGACAGAATTTCTAGGCGCAGCCAAGGTGTTGAGAGGATCCGTTTTGGTGGCCTTAGAATCGCTTCTCTGTTTTTTGCAGATGATGTGGTCCTATTGGCTTCATCAGCTCGTGATCTACAGCTTTCACTGGAGCGGTTTGCAGCTGAATGCGATGCGGCCGGGATGAGGATCAGTTCCTCCAAATCCGAGGCCATGGTCTTGAGCCGGAAAAGGGTAGCGTGCCCTCTCCGGGTCGGGGAGGAGGTCCTGCCCCAAGTGGAGGAGTTTAAGTATCTCGGGATCTTGTTCACGAATGAGGGAAAACTGGAGCGTGAGATCGATAGGCGGATAGGTGCAGCGTCCGCAGTGAAGCGGGCGCTGTACCGGTCTGTCGTGGTGAAGAGAGAGCTGAGTCAAAAGGCAAAGCTCTCAATTTACCGATCGATCTACGTTCCCACCCTCATCTATGGTCATGAGCTTTGGGTTATGACCGAAAGAACAAGATCTCGGATACAAGCGGCTGAAATGAGTTTTCTCCGCAGGGTGGCTGGACTCTCCCTTAGAGATAGGGTGAGAAGCTCAGTCATCCGGGAGGGACTCGGAGTAGAGCCGCTGCTTCTCCACATCGAGAGGAGCCAGTTGAGGTGGCTCGGGCATCTGGTTAGGATGCCTCCTGGACGCCTCCCTGGTGAGGTGTTCCGGGCATGTCCCACCGGGAGGAGACCCAGAGGAAGACCCAGGATACGCTGGAGGGACTATGTTTCTCGGCTGGCCTGGGAACGCCTTGGGATTCCCCCAGAGGAGCTGCTCCAAGTGGCTGGGGAGAGGGAAGTCTGGGCCTCCCTACTTAGGCTGCTACCCCCGCGACCCGACCCCGGATAAGCGGAAGAAAATGGATGGATGGATGGATGGATAAATAAAATGAAGGGTGGCAGTAAGAAGAAAAAATCTTATTTTAACTGCCCCCTCTTACAATCCATCAAATCAAACAACAATCAACTTTAACCAATAAAAAAACAAGAAATAATTCACCAAAAAAAATATCGAACTACAAAGCAACATACACAACAGTATTTCATTTATATCTTTGCAATAGTCCACTTTTTATCATTTTCTTAAATGTATTGTTGCTGCATTTTTGACTTCAGTCTCCAAGACATTCCATAAGCCACTTCCTTGAATTGAGGTTGACCGACCCTTTAAACTGGTTCTATATTGTGGTTTAGTAAATACTTCTATCCCCTTAAGATTATAACAGCTTCGCCATTTAACAAACTGCATTTGGATATTTACAGGCAGTTGATATGTATAGCCTATTGGACAATGCGACCTATACTCCGAAAAATACGGTACTTGTTTTTTTTTAACTGTAATGTCATGAACTTCAACATTTGTCATGCTAACTGAAGCTTGTTGAGTCTGAGATGGAACTCTTGTTAGATAAATAAAATAAATAAATAAATAAATAAATAATACAATACTATGTATATAATAAATATAATACCATATAAAATAAATAAATAAATAAAATAAATAATACAGTATATAATAAATAAACACCATATATAATTTAAAAAATATTTATTTTAATGCAGAAGCAGTTTTTTTTTTTGAGAACTTTACTCTTATTTGTATTTGTTTTTATCTCACAGCTCTAACGTCTTGTTTTGAGAGAGGCGTCTCACTTTTACAGATAATCAGGTAATCAAATGCATCTGATTAGCTGCACCTGGCAGCTACTTACCCTTTTGTTTCAAATTCCCAGTGTGTAATATAAATGCCACTTCCATGTTTTTTCCTAGTTATGTTAAATGTCATTGTTGTTTACATTTTTAGTACATAGTAAGATCTAGGTGATCTTTATTAAGACAAGTCATCATGTGAAACCATAGAATAGAAAGATTTAGTTTTATGCCATATACTTGTCATAGATTTTTGTGTTTTGAGTTAGTTTTGCTTTGGTATGTATCAGTTTTAATGGGATTTGAGTACTGTTTGATATTATTGCAATGCTTATCGTCTCTTGAGTTTCTCCATTTTTTTCCCTTTCAGGCTCCTCTCACCTGTGTTTTATTCCTGATCAGCACACCTGCTTCCACTCATCATCACCTTCCTTATTTGTGAGCTCCTGTTCACACGTTATGTTTCTGCTTTTGGTTCTTCTTTATTTGTCCATTAAAATGCAAGCTTCTGAACCCAGCATTTGGGTTTTTACATTATTTTATCGTACTGACTTGTTTCTACAAATGTAAAGGAGACCTAGACATCTGGAATTTGCTTATCTTTAAATCCACACAAAATTATATCTCAGGCTTGAAAACAACACAAGATTAACTGCAGCTTGGGTCAGTGTAGACCATGTTTGTTTCAGCAAGACTTTGCTTTTATTGCAACAGCTTATTGCAAAACTCCCGGAGCAAATTTGATTGTGTCTGCAGTCCAGTCCCGTCACGAGTGAAAACACGTAGAGCATTTTGTTTTAGATAAATAAGTCAAAGCAGGTCCAGAAATGACGAGCAGCCAATGCCCTCCATTAACCAAAAAATAATAAAAAAATCAAAATCTTAGCAAAAACAATTAAATATAATTTAATAGTTGTTAAAAAAAGTACATATTTAGAAAATTTTAATATTAAGCTTTTAAAAGAGGCTTATTTAGCCATTGATGAAAATCTGAAGCTTAGTTTTTAAGATAAAATTTACAACACATGAATTCAACTGGTGTCTTTTTAATTAAACTTCTACATAAGTGTCCTGGAGTTATTTCAGAACATGCAGTCAATTATCTATCAGAAGAGGACAAGGACTTCTTTTACTGTTACATGCACCTGTTGTCTCGTATAGCGTTCTGCCTACAGGGCTGCACAGGGATTAGTACAACAACGTTCGGCCGTTTACACACAGTGAGTTGATCAGAGTGGCAGTATTACGGCGACGCAACGGTGTGCAACAACAATCGTCCATCTGCTCCTCTTCACCACGAGGCTGCCCAGACATCGTGGGATAGAATCAACAGACAAATGTTGAGTAACAACAAAGCCCATAAATTGCACACATTGCTTTCAAAACAGCTTTTTCAGTGCCACACAGGGAAATAGAAAAATAAATGCGTATCTCATTATTTGGTCATTTTGTTCCCATGAAAACATCAAGAAAATGTTGTTAATGCTCACACAAAGAAAGGTGTGATTTGCAGCCTCATCTCATCTTTATTGCAAACAGAAGAGATTAAATTGTCAGTAAAACTAACAAGGTTGTTTTTTATGAGAGTTTGAAAATCAACAGTTAGTCATTAAATACATTATTAAGAATTGCATCTCCTATTTTCTTAACGTTTGATGACATGCACGCTTGATGACAACACCAGACACATTGATGAGGGAGAACTAATTAAGACATGTTGCACAATGATCAGCTTGGACAGGAAAGGGTGCATCCGAAAGGGCTGACGGTTTAAATGTCCTGCTTGCAAAGCAGTAAATTGTTAGTAAAAAAAATTCAAGGTAGGGATGTTTGACATGTCAAGAGAACTTGGAATTGTGATCAAATGTACAGCAAGTAGCTTGAGTTTGTCAAGTTTTAAGTTGAGTAATATATATGCTATATTCTTTCCATTTTTAGCATAAAAATGGGGGAACCTGTGTTATCTTTTAAGCACTTTGAGATTTTCATTAATGAAAAGTGCGTTATAAATTGAATTCATTATTATTATTATTATCTGAATAATATATCTTTTATTTATTTTGTAGTTTAACACTTCCTTTTTAGACTGCTGTTAGAATAGATTCCCATGATTTATTTACAAGCACACACGGCTTTAACAGCAGCAGTATCAATAGCATGCCCGGCAGGAGTATTTTTTCATTTACCCTTTATTTATACAGGTAGTCTCATTGAGTCACGAGAACTCATTTTCAATAGAGACCTGTTTTAGGGAGCAGATGGTGGGGGTTAAGGGCCTTGCTCAGGGACCCAGAGCAGGGCGAATGACGGAGGCAGGTGTGGGTGTTTCACCTTTTCCACCCACATTTTCATGTTGACGGTACTGGGAGTTGAACCTGCGACTTTCCGATCACAGGCCCATCTTCTAACCTCTATGCCACCACTCCCCCAATATCATCATTATGTGGCTGTAAATGTTTTGAATGTATCATTTTTGGAAACTGCTATGAGATTTTTAAGACGCGGATTGTTTTAAGACTATTATTCACTGGTTTTCAAGCCAACTAAGACTAGTCATTAGTTCATCAATCCTGTCAGGATTATCTACAACAGGTAGGATATTTAATTGTTCACAAACTTTCTATAGAATCTCTTTTCATAAAATATGAAATACTGTCAGATGCTTCCAGGACTTAATTTGTAAAACATGTAAATGAGTCCCCGTCGCTCAACGAGGCTAGCCTGTATAAATAAAGGTTGAATGAATGAATGAATGAATTTGAAAACCGATCAATGCCGGAACACAAATAGTGAGCCGGTGGGGGTGGGCGGGGGTCTGGGTGTCCTCCCCCAGGAAATTTTGAATAAAGTAGATGCCATTTCCTGGATTTTGGTGTATTTTAATGAGTTGTTAACATCTGTTTACCTACATTTGTAAACAATCTGCTTCTGTCAAGCCTCCTACCCCCTCCCTCTTACTTAACGTTTTGAGCTCGACTCTTCTCCGCTGAATTTATTGTCCTGCTCGTTGTTGTCCGACTCCACGTGAAACATCCAGAAGCCTCCTCCATTTGTTCATGGCAGCTTCCTGTGGGCTCCTGCCCATGCATGACTGCCTGGTTGGCTTGGCACTCACCCTCTTTTAAGGGTGAAGATTTTTGCTTGCTTCAAAAGGCAGATCATATGCAATATTAAGATGCGCGTAAGTGGCTGTTTTCATTTTTTCAGTTCAACCTTTATTTATACAGGTTAGTCTCATTGAACCATGAGGACACATTTACAAGTGTGCCATTTACAAGAAGAGCTGTTGTGTTTAAAATGAGTGTTTATGTAATTATTTTCAATGTATATATCCAATAAGTTTTATTTGTTCAAGGAAGTCATATTTGTTCATAACTTTATTATTATAGCAAGCCTGATAGTTACCGGATCCAAGTAAATGGTTACCAGAACACACCCTGTCAAAATAAGAGTTCCCGCGGTTCCTGTTCCGGCAGGATCCTGGCCCAAATGAAGCCCTAGATGCTTTCTTGTGAAATAATGCACAGAATATTAGGATTCAATGTTTCTAGCTCCCTCTGTCTTCCATTTTCCTTCATGTAGGCGCTGTGAGTAGGCAGAGCTGGTGGAACATCAGCTGTTTCCAATGACAGCTGATTATCTATAAATGATTATCCGACTGTATGTTCCTTTTTTTCCATATCTGATTGTTGGCGGCGCAATTTAATTATTGCTGCGGCTTTCCGTGCGTACGTCCCTCTTAGGATGGTGCGCGCGCCAATTGCAACACTTTGTACCTTGGTGCAAATATGCCAATAAAGATATATTCTATTCTATTCTATTACTACCCTTCTTATAGCTTAATCATTCCAGCAGTCAGTGTGGACCGTTAGTTACCAAATGAAATCCTCTTGACTACCTTGTAATCTCCTACCCTGCGGAATGTCTGCGTCACTATGTGTGGGGTGTTTTTTTTTTCAATCTCAAGCCATCTTTCCTCAGCCAAGGAATAAGAGTCTGTTAGTAATCTTTTTTTGTTGTTGTTTGTTTTTGCCTCCAAATCCTATACATGTTGTCGCTTTCATTAATTTTTTATCTGTCCAAACAGGTCTCACTTGTAAATGAGTCTTCGAGGCTCAATAGGATTTATCTGTATAAATAAAGTTTGAATGAATGAATGAAGGAACCTGTATTACCTGTCTCCTCATCCTCTCGAGTCCTGTGGAAAACACGCCTCACCTGCAACAGAGAAACAAATCGGGTTGCCTTGACTCAGTCCTACACCTGCCTGCCTGCTCTCCAACATCCAGCACCCGCCTTGCATCATTCCTAGACACTAACGCATTCATATCAAGTGGCTTCGGATGTTATCAGCCCATTAAATGGCCGTTATTAGTTGTTATCATCCCCATATGTAGCGGTGAGACTGTTCCACCTACCTCCTAGTAGGCTTAAAGGTACGTTATTATCGCTGATAACAGGCAGTGTCTCACGGGGGTAAACCAGGAAGTGTCTTTTTTTTCCAGCTTATGTACCCTTTTCCTAACCTAACCTCACACCTGACCCAGAGAACCAACCCTAAACTTAACCCCTTTACCCTTGCGCCTAAACCTAACAAAGACCCTAAAGCTAATGCTGGACTCTTTACTCTAAACCTAAACACATGAATATATTATGAGCGCTAACAAAACAAAAAATAGAGCCTATTATCATTGCTAACATCGCTAACAACGCTAACAATGTACCTTTAAACCCACTAGGAGGTACATGAGGGGCAGTCTGACCGATGCATATGGGGATGATATGGCCATTTAATGACAGATAACATTTGAAGCGGGTGTAATATCTCTGTATGTAGTCTAGTTCCTTTCCATTTTCAGTACTCTGGGTTCAGTTTGCCAAAATGACAGAGAAGTTGACACAAATAAAAAGCACCAGGTTAGAATTATTGCTGCTGTGGAGCAATTTAAATAGAAAATGACAGTTTTTCTAAACGATATGCATGTAGTAATATTGTAGTTATTATTAAAACCAGTTTTTACATTTTGCAATTTTACCATTTCCAAAGAATAAAATTTTGAATTTTTGATTGTATGCATGTTTAGGGCTTGATTACACATTCTTCAAAACGAGACATTTATTTTATTTTTGTAAAGAGGACCGTCGCTGGAAAAAAAAAATTTTGTTCTTGGAACATCTTGCATGTTCTTTCTTTGAAGTTCTGTCCACAGATTTTCAATGATTCTCAGGTCAGTGGGTTTAAGAGTCATGGCGAAACTTTGTAAAACTTTCAGCTTGTGTCTCTTGATGTTTTTTCATTGAAGATTCTGAGGCGCGTTTAGGAGCCGTGCTCTGTTGGAGAAATCTTCTTTTGTTTTTATCATTTCTTTATTTGTTTTACTTTTTTCATTTGATAAGTTTGCTGCAATCACATGTGAAGTTTTCTTCAGGTCACTGGCAGTTCAACTTGGTGCTTATCAGCTGTTCTGTTCATAAAATGCATATTATTTCTCGCTGCAAACACATCCATAAAGGGTTTTCTTTTAGATCAATCTGTCTTTCATACAATTCTTTCCCCAAAATGCATCAAAACATCTGTGTATAGACTTTATGGTTAAAAAGACACTGCACAACTGCAAAAAAGCTTAGTGCACCTCTATTTCTAAAGTCAATGAGTTTTCCCTTTGAATCACTTTTCCACAAATCCTGAGCAGCTCTTTCTAAAGATTGTCTTAGTCTTCCAAAACCTTGTTTAACAATTTTATGTTGCCTGTTAATTCCAATGTTCTTGATCCTGTTACAAACTCAAGAAAAGTGTAGCCTGCAAAGGCTTTGCCATTGAATTTTCATTTTCAAAATGTCAGGCATCTGTTTAAAGGGACCAGTGAATGCTGATTATTGGAACAAGAGCCACAGATTCTGCTTATCCACAAAAGTTTTGAAATTTGCATCAGCTGGCCTTTGCTGACTAATTCATGTCTGACATCTTTGATAAATGATACCTTAGAAGTAGCAAAATCTTTTGATGCTCAAACTTTTACTTGGTGCTTCATTTTTCCACTTTAAGGTGGTTTAAGTAATGTGTTCAAAATTATACCATTTCTAATTATTCCCTGTTCTTTCATCTTACTTGAATAATTTTATTTGTATTTCACAAATATGTTTGCCACACAATTGTTTTTGTCTGAGTTTGTGAAACCATATTTTCATATCTTTACACCAGTCTCTTATATTTATTAAAGCCATCCACTATTGTCTGGCACTCCCTGGATGAAGATTTTTGCCTCTTTCTGATGGGACAATCACTTCAGAATGACCAGACTATTTCTTTCAACTAAATCTCTCCAAACTAAGACTGCTAAGAGCTTTTTTCAACAGATGCAGTAATATTTGTTTATAACTGATCTATTCCACCACTAAAATGTCCCACAGAGTCATAATACACGTTAGGTTAAAGTTGAATGTGTAACTCCAATCCCTAAAGATTCCCAGAGAAATATATTTTTGTAACCGAACAACCCTGAAAACCTCGTTATGCTGTTGACAGTGTAGGAATGATGGGGAGGATACTTGTTTTTATTAGTAATAACCACAACACGTATAAGCCCTGGGGGTGGTTATGATTGCAGGGCCACAAGCTGCAGCCACAAACTGCAGCCACCAGGCTGACTCGGGAGTCCCAAATCAGCCTGCAAGACAGATTGTGGTCCTGACCTCAGACTCTGTTTTGGTCCCTGCTATAATCAGGATGTTCCCTTAGCACGAGCTGTCAAGATGCACACTTTAGTATTCTGCTGAGCTCTGCTGAGAGTACAGCATATATTGCACTTGATTCTATCTGAGCTAAAGTGAGCTGTGGAACTTTGAATGATAATTTGCAGTTTGTTGCGACACAAAAACCAAGACTAGGAGGCTTTCTACTTTCAATTAACAGTGAATACTGTACTGCTTAGTTTGAAGTTAAATGATGAGACTGAAATGAGCATTAATTTAAACTAGTTTTAGCTAAAAGCCTGGTGTGGTTTTCCAAAGTCATAATACAAGTGAAACTTTTTTCTAAACCGTTATTTTCCTATTTCCAAACACAGTTTGTAGGTGATAACGGTACCTGTACAGTAGGCCCTCGCTACTTTGCGGTTCTTTTTTCGCGGACTCGCTTTATCGCGGTTTTTCAAAGTAAGATTGGAGACGATGCACAATTGACTGATTGATGGATGAGGCACACGATCGGCATGGAATTTTTATTTAAAATTATTTAAAATTATTAAGCACCTGCTGCAAATTTGTGCAGCCCAGACTGCAGGACAAGCTCCTGCAGCTGATATCCATGCAGAGCAGAGAAGTGGGCGTGGCTGAGAGCAGACGAGGCAGGGAGCCAAAATCCTGACATTCTGTGCTCTTGTAGAGCGTTTAGAGTTTAGAAACCTCGTTTAGAATATGGAAGATTTTAAAACGGCTTTATTCATTCATTTATTTATATACACACTAAACTACTTACTATTTTTACTACTATCCGACTTAGCGGTTTTTCACTTATCGCGGGGCTTCAGGGCATGGATCCCCCACGATAAATGAGGGACTCCACCAGTTGTATTCTTTTAATATAAGGAACTATATGTCACAGGTTCCCTTTCAGTCAGTCCACTGCAGTGCAACAAAATGACTATGGGAATTGCGCCACCGCGCGGTTCGCCTGAAGCAATACAATCACGCCTTTTAAGGCAAGTAAGCATCAGCGTCAGCAAGGAGGCTCCGCCCTCCTTGCATAAAAGACAGTGACGTGCAACGTACGTCCTCTTTGTGTACTTCACCTCGCTTCATACCTGAACTTGCGTGGCTGAACTGCTCGTCTGGAGGTGAGCTTGTTCCCTGCCCAGAGCATCACAGAGGACTTCCCTACGAGCACTTTGTTTAGCGGATGCTAACCTAGTGTCGTCGACTTATTTTTCAAGTCTTTTTTCTGCTGTTTTGACCGCCCAGTTTAGTGGGATGCTAACTGAGCCACATGCCTGCCCGCTAGCTAATGGAGCTAACAGGCTAGCAACACGAACAGCGCAGCGAGAGAGTTTTTCTTAACCACGTTTAGCGGGTGCTAACTGGTTTTCACTCGACATCTCTTCTCAGCCATGGCTCCGGAGAGAGGTAAGAGAAAGTCGAAGAACTCCAACAAGGCCAGCAGACCAGCGAGCGACACTGCCTCTCTCCCAGTTTCTGGACGTAGAGGGCATGGAGGCAACTGGCATGGCTCATATTCCCCAGATGGACAAGACTTTGGTGGCACATTTGGCCCCCAGAATGTCAGGCTCCAAGCCCACACTGCCCAGCAAAGCCTGCTGTGTGTCAGCTTTACAGCTGGAGAAGAGCTACCATGCTCAGGCCCTCGCGGCCCACGCAATGAATGCAACAGCGATGCTTCAGGCCTACCAGGCAGAGAAACTGCAGGAGTTCCAGCAGACCAACAACAGGAAAAAGGTGGCCGAGGTCCTAGACGAAGCCCGCAGGCTGGCAGACTTCATCCTTCACCTCACTGGTACAGCAGCCATCGCAAAAGGGAAATGTATGGCTGAGGCCGACAATGCTCAGCGTCATTTGTGGTTGACACTAACTGACCTCCCAGAGGGACAGCGCTCCCCGTTCCTCCACCACCCCATCGAGACCTCAGGACTGTTTGGAGGGGCCCTAGAGAGGATCTAGAGCAGACTGGACCAGAGGAGGAAGCAGGAGGAGGTCCTGCATGAGAGTATGCCCAGAAAACATTTTGTGCAGCCCAGAGACTCGAGTGGACAGAGAGGCCCACAGCAGCGCCATCGCTCCCTCACTCGACGCCCAGCGCATAAGAGACCGTTGCTCGACAGGGAGCAACGGTCGAAACCTGCCTCAGAGCAGCATGGACACCCTTCTCAGGTGAACCAGGCCTGGTCGAAGCACAGGTTTGTCCCACGTCAAACGGGCCAACCCAGAACTTCCTCCACGGGCTGTGACAGAAAGCAGAAGCCAACCTGAACCAGAGTTGCTTCTCCACCTTTTTCAGGCGTCTCCACTCAAGGGAAAAAGGAGAGCTGAACTTTTATCACCAGTAAATGTGCTAAAGAAACCACGACTAACTGGCCCAGAACTTTTAAACACACAAAATCCATCAAATGCTTGTGTAATAAAGATAAATTGTTGTTTGCACATGACAATAAAGTCTCAAAATGTCCAAAATATTCTGTGTAACGACTCATCATTAAAGGGAAACCCCCACCATTTTTTTATGCAAAATGTTTCAATAAAGAGCGAGGGGAGCCGGGGGAAACACAGCCGGCCAACCCTCTTCTAATAAGACACTATCAGTCAGGGGACCAAATGAGCCTGCGCGGGGAGCAGAGGTCTGTCTGTCACAGACGGACTCTCTTTTTTTTTTTTTTTCGTTTATAGATTCATTCATTCATTCATTCATTCAACCTTTATTTATACAGATGGCCTCCCTTCTCACCTTACAGTCATCCTCTCACACCGATATGAATTATTTTTTTTACAATATAGAGAAAGGAAAGGAAAGACAAAAAGTAAGACAACAAAACACAACAATTATCCACAAAAAAGCACAAGGCAAACACACCCAACCTCCGTCTGCAATCCTGCAAAGTACATGACAGAACACAGCAACACATGCATAAAGACTAATAACATTTATGACCTTGCAGTAGATTTCCATAAATATACATACCATACCTACAAATATATATACAGTATACATACATATACATTCATATTCATTCATATACCCATCTACATATCTGCATATATCTACATATACATCCCTGTATCCATTTGCGTGTGGTTGTGAGCATGCATAAGTGAAAAAGTTTCCTCCAATAGAACATTCAATAGCAACCGTGAAGCATCAGAGATCCGCCCCCCCAAGGCCTGAGGCAGGCAAAGGGGCAACCAGAGCCCAAGACCCCAAGAAGGACCCCGAGCCCAGAGTCCCCAGGGCCACCCGAACAGGACGAGCCACTCACCAACTCCCCAGATCCGACCAAAGGGGAGAACAGGAAAAGCCCCACCAGTGACTACACACAATGACCCCCCGGGGTCAACAGCGACACATTCATAGGCCCCCGCTGGAGAACGTTGCATCAACGTAGCCCCCGGGCCGGACACTGAGGCCCGGGCACCGGGGACGCCCACCCCTCAGGCCCAGACCCGACAGGACCAGAGGACCCAAGCCCCACCAGGCAGCCACCAGGCCGAGCCGACACACGCCCAAGCGCCCAACCCCAGACAGTGAGGGCCCTAAGCACGCCCGCAGGCAAAGGAACACCCACCAGGGGGCCACGTGGTAGGAGCGCGACACTAAGTAGCCTCAGATGTATCAGAGAGCCCCTAGGCCCCGAACCTGCCCATGGTCCAAGACAACACCCGACGGCCCGTCACATTACCGGACCCCACCCCCAGAATAGCCACCAGAGAACTAGGGGGGCCAGATAGGAAAAAAAATAAAATAATAATAATTAACAAACCTAGACCCCAACACACACACCTCCGTCCCCAAATGTGCTGTTGATGTGTGTTGTTTTAAAGTGCACTTAAAAAAGGAAAGAGAAGGAGCATAGGCTGGCATAATGCCAGTTTCCCCTCCACCCCAACTCTAACCCAGGCCCTTACTGTCTAAATGCATAATTGTGAGTGAGCACAGGCACGGTAGGCGAGAGTGGTGTCATCTCGACATCCATAACCATAGTGCTCACCCCAATTTCCTATATGTGAATTTTATGAGGATGTATATGAGTGAATGTCTAACGTGTATAATAAAATTGAGTCCCAGGTGGCTTTGGACAACAGAGATGTAAAGAACATTGCAGCACACCTAAGCCTCAAAATCCCTACATGTATTAATTTGAAATGAAGAGGGCGGAGGCGCGCGGTGAGGGATGGGGAGAAAATAACTACAGGGACAATGCTCCTGCAGACAGACTCTCTAACTCCTGTAGAGGACGGAGGCGCCCTCAGTAAAACAGGTCGGGAGGGGCCACTCACTCACCCCCACCCCACCTGAAACATGTAAATCTCACGGTGAACATGTCCTACAGACTCATTGCGCAGGCAGAAGCATGGACAGCGTGCAAACTGGGTCATGTCGACCATAACTCACGGTTACAGGCTGCAATTCTCTAAACAGCCACCACCCTTCTCCGGGGTAATTATGTCAACAATATCACAGGCTCGCGCACCTGTTCTGAGAGAGGAAATTTGCTCAATGCTGCAGAAAGTTGCAATCAAGCTGTCCTTGCTCACGAGGTGAACAAAGAATACTTCAGCAAGTCCTTTGTTGTCCTAAAACGAGACAGGGGCCTGAGGCTGATTTTGGATCTGAGGAAACTGAAGGCTTCGCTCATTCAAATTCAAAATGTTGACGTTGAAACAAGTAATTCACTCAGTTCATCCAAGAGATTACTTCTGTACAGTGGATTTGAAAGATGCATATTTCCATATCAGCATTTTGCGCAACCACAGAAAATCCCTGGGCTTTATGTTTGAGGAAGCCATATGCGAGTTCCAGGTCCTCCCTTTTGGGCTCTCAACTAGGGGTTGAACGAGTACATAATTTTTAACCTCGACATTAACATAAAAAAACTCGAACGACGCTCGAGTAGCCGATGACGTCACAGTGTCTTACGATGCAAAATAAATAAATAAATATAAATGCCTAAAAACGTCTTTACAAAAAGAAAAAAAAGACCAACAAAGCATTGGGAGCATTTATTATGCTCCTATCATTTATCATACTGCACATAAGTCACAGGAAAAACAAAACTATTAGTTATATTAATAATATTAAAAGTGAAAGTATAAGGCGATGAAAACCGAAACTTAAAAAACAAATTGGGCCACAGCCACACCGTACCACCGCCTGCAGCTGTGCAATTTAGGTTTACTTTTAGAGATTGTGTTTATAGATTTTTAATAGCTCTAGAGAGATGAATATTTGTTTTTTTGTTTGTGAAACGAGAGAGATGAAGCCGTTTCAACCGTGTTATATATGGGACCTGCAATAAAACACTGCCCTCTGCTGTCACAACAATCTACTACGGTGTTGAAGCAAAGAACGTCAACAGGATGTTTCAATGAGTGGCGCAATTTATAAAATTATAAACTGTTTTACCTTTTTGACAAGACTGGACCAGCTTCATAGATCCGTGCGCACAAAGGAATCCATTTTGTAGCGTCTACTAAAAGCTAAAAGCTACCGCGCGCTCTGTTTTTATCACGTGATGACGTCACTACGGGTACCCGAGTTGGACAAAAAAGCCTCGATAGAAGTCAAAGCACTCGACCTGTCGAAAACTCGGTTATTCTGTTAATGCACTACTCTCAACCGCCCCGAGGATGTTCACAAAATGCCTGGAAGCAGCCCTGGCTCCCATGAGGAGCCAGGGCATGAGGGTGTTGAATTATCTGGACAACTTGTTGATATTAACCGACTCCAAGGTCCAAGCAAGAGCCCACACAGACAGAGTAATGTCACACCTAAAATCCCTAGGTTTTGTCATGAACTCAGAGAAAAGCAGTCTCCATCACAGATTACTATGTTTCTGTGAATGGAGATGAACTCCATTCTATGCAGGGAGAGGCTCTCAGAGAAACGGGTTTCAGACCAGCAGTTCTGCCTAGCGCTTTTCCAGCTAGACAAGACTGTATCTCTCAGGCTTTGCCAGCGTTTACTGGGCCTCATGGCGGCAGCAATTGTTTGCATTCCTTTGGCTCTATTACATATGTGCCTCGTTCAGATGTGGCTACACAAACAGCTACATTCTGCAACCCCCCCGCCGCAGCAGACGAGGAGGATGAAAATCAACTCAGAATACATGGAGACCCTGAGGCCGTGGAGGAACATCACAGTGTTGAGCAGAGGCATCTCTGCTCCACTGGGGAGAGTATTGTCTCGGGTCCTGGTGATGACAGACACATCAATGACAGGGTGGGGATGGGCTTTGCAAAGGCCAGCATGTACAAGGTGTCTGGAACCAGCGAGAAGCCCGGCTACACATAAATTACTTGGAGCTCTCAGCAGTGTTCCTCTCATTGAAACACTTTTACAGGAAAAGCCTGATAAACACCAACACGTCCTGATAAGATCAGACAACAGGTGTACTGTGGCTCATATCAACAGGGAGGGGGGACTCTGTCCTCATCCCTCCTGGTGCTAACCCAAAAACTGCTCACATGGTGCAGCTCACGGGTCCTGTCACTGAGAGCAACCCACATACCAGGGGAGCTAAATTACAGGGCGGACGCCCTCTCAAGAGGAGCCCCCCTCCCCTCAGAATGGCGCCTGCACCCACGTATCATGGACCAGATCTGGGCACAGTATGGGAAAGCAGACGTAGATCTTTACGCTTGCAGCAGCAATGCCCATTGTGCCCTGTTTCATTCCATACTGGACATGAACGCACCGTTGGGAATGGATACGCTAGCATACAATTGGCCGGCGGGGAGGCATTATTACACGTTTCCCCCGTCCCTTTGATCCATGCAACGCTGGAGCGTGTACGCAGAGGGGACCTCTCTCTGATACTAGTAGCGCCCAAATGGCCAAAAAAAGCCTGGTTTGCAGGAGTGATTTCATCCTAGCAGGAACACCATGGCAGCTGCCCCCCACAGGGACCTGCTGACCCAGGCTCACGGGCAGATTTTACATCCACGCCCAGACCTGTGGCAGCTTTGGGTCTGGCCGCTGAGAGGGACTGGCTAATGGCTTCCGGTTTGCCTAGTAATGTGATAAACACAATACAGGGGTCACGGGCAGGGTCTACTCAGACTCTCTACGCACGCAAGTGGCGTATTTTTTAGATCTGGTGTTTAGAAAGGAATATCACTCCATATTCCTGTAACTTAGCTCAGCTTCTCACTTTTCTGCAGGACCTGCTGGAGAAGGGCCATTCCTTTTCCACGATAAAAGTCTTCCTGTCTGCCATCTCGGCATGCCACGAGGGTTGGGGAGGTAAATCACCTGGTGCCCACCCTCTCATGTTATGTATCATGAAGGGCGTGCTGAGCAAAAGGCCCCCAAGCAGGATTCTGGCCCCTCAGTGGGGCCTGCCTCTCATGCTGGATGCACTCTGTGAACCACCATTTGAGTCCCTTCAGAGCATTAAGATAGATTTATTATCTTATAAGACCGCACTGCTCTTAGCTCTGTGCTCAGCAAAGTGGTGATCTCCACGCATTATCTGTGCATCCAATGTGCACCTAATTTGCCCCAGACGGGTCAAAGGTCACCTTGCGTCCAAACTTTGCATATGTGCCAAAGGTCCCAACTTTAGATTTCACAAGTCTGGGATTTGAGTTGTCAGCTTTTCCTCCTCCCCCTGTTTTGACCTCAGAACAGAGGCGTCTGAACGTACTCTGCCGGGCCCTGAATGTTTATATTGGGAGAACTGGCAGTTGGCGAAAAACAAATAATAATAATAATAATAATAATAATAATAATAATAATGAATTCAATTTATAACGCACTTAAGTGCTACAAAGTGCAACATAATTAAATGTCAATAAAACAAGTAATAAAACAAGTAAAATCAATAACAGCATCAACTAAGATCAAAAGTAGAATCATGAGGAGGTAGAGTATGCTCGGTTGAAAAGAAAGGTCTTCAAGCCGCTCTTATCAGTTGTTCATATGCTTTGCTAAACCTAACGCTGGCAGGGCCCTGTCCAAGCAGCGCCTCTCCCACTGGGTGACAGAGGCCATTTCCAGGGCGTACAGCAGCAAAGGTTAGCAGGTGCCCAGTGGGGTACATGCTCACTCAACTCGAGGCCTAGCCACTTCCTGAGCCTTGTTTACAGGGGTTTCAGTAGCTGATATCTGCTCAGCCGCAAACTGGTCATCTCCAAATACGTTTGTAAAACACTACAGCCTAGATGTCACAGCATGTGACATAACTCAAGCTGTTCTCTCTACCACAGAGAATTGAACAGCTAGCACCTGTAGTTAAGGCAAAAGTTCTCATAAGCATGCATTTCCAGGGCGTGATTGTATGTTCCCATAGTCATTTTGTTGCACCACAGTGGACTGACTGAAAGGGAACTGAAGGTTATGCACCATAACCCATGTTCCCTGAAGGAAGGGAACAAGGTGCAACACAAGTTTCCCCTTCCAATGCCCAAGCTCTGTGAAGTTTATGTAGAGGACTTACGTTACGCGTCACCATTTTTATGCAAGGAGGGCGGAGCCTCCTTGCTGACGCTGATGCTTACTTGCCTTAAAAGGCGTGATTGTATTGCTTCAGGTGAACGCGCGGTGGTGCAATTCCCATAGTCATTTTGTTGCACCTTGTTCCCTTCCTTCAGGGAACATGGGTTATGGTGCATAACCTTCAGATTTCTATTTGGGGACCAAGGTAGCTCAGTAATAACATGATGAAAGGTTTAAAGACCCAGAGATTGCAGACTGACGAGAACTCAGGACAAGTGAGGACGGGAACATTTGATCAAAGGGAAACAAAATACAGGTGAGTATGGGTTTGAGGATAATAATTTGTTAAATACTTTGTTGTCAATGAGTCTTACTCGGTTTTGTTTGCAGACGGTAGCTTAATGTTCCAATGTCGGAAGAATGACTGCCAGGTCCTTAAATTCAGCGGGTAGTTCATTAGACCAGGTCAGGTGCAGGAGTGGATGGGTGGATCAAGCCAAATGCTTTGAGGGCTGTGGGGATAGTGATTGCATGAGGCAAACGTAGGTATCCCATAAGTATTCAGTGCTTCTGTCTCCTAAAGCTGAGGCTGCAGCATAGAGAGCCCAGGTTGCAACAGTAAGGGTGTCTGTTGTAAAACAATTGCCAAATCTCTTGTGTGAGTTTGCTTGCTGTAACAACCTGTGCAGAAGGGAGTGGCTGATAGACAAACAATAGATTTCCATGTGAACTGTGTACAAAATGACATACTTTTACATCTCTATAGCCAAAAAACTTAATGTTAATGTCAAATTAAAAATAAAGGGAACACTCAAATAACACATCCTAGATCTGAATGAATGAAATATTCTCATTGAATACTTTGTTCTGTAAAAAGTGTAGTGCTGACAATAAAATCCCATAAAAATCATCAATGGAAATCAAATGTATTAACCAATGGAGGCCTGGATTTGGAGTCACACACAAAAGTAAAGTGGAAAAACACACTACAGGCTGATGCAACTTTGATGTAATGTCCTTAAAACAAGTCAAAATGAGGCTCAGGATTGTGTGTGGTCTCCATGTGCCTGTACGACCTCCCTACAATGCCTGGGCTTGCTCCTGATGAGACGGTGGATGGTCTCCTGAGGGATCTCCTCCCAGACCTGGACTAAAGCATCCGCCAACTCCTGGACAGTATGTGGTGCAACGTGACGTTGGTGGATGGAGCGAGACATGATGTCCCAGATGTGCTCAATCGGATTCAGGTCTGGGGAACAGGGAGGCCACTCCATAGCTTCAATGTTTTCATCTTGCAGAAACTGCTGACACACTCCAGCCACATGAGGTCTAGCATTGTCCTGCATTAGGAGGAACCCAGGGCCAACCGCACCAGCATATGGTCTCACAATGGGTCTGAGGCTCTCATCTCGGTACCTAATGGCAGTCAGGCTACCTCTGACTAGCACATGGAGGGCTGTGTGGCCCTCCAAAGAAATGCTACCCCACACCATTACTGACCCACTGCCAAATTGGTCATGCTGAAGGATGTTGCAGTCAGCAGATCGCTCTCCACGGTGTCTCAAACTTTGTCACGTCTGTCCCATGTGCTCAGTGTGAACCTGCTTTCATCTGTGAAGAGCACAGGGCGCCAGTGGCGAATTTGCCAATCCTGGTGTTCTCTGGCAAATGCCAAGCTTCCTACACGGTGTTGGGCTGTGAGCACAACCCCGATTTGTGGACGTCGGGCCCTCAGAACATCCTCATGGAGACAGACACATGCACATTTGTAACCTGCTGGAGGTCATTTTGCAGGGCTCTGGAAGTGATCCTTCTGTTCCTCCTTGCACAAAGGCAGCGGTAGCGGTCCTGCTGCTGGGTTGTTGCCCTCCTATGGCCTCCTCCGTGTCTCCTGGTGTACTGGCCTGTCTCCTGATAGCACCTCCAGGCTCTGGACACTGCGCTGACAGACACTGCAAACTTTCTTGCCACAGCTCACAATGATGTGCCGTCCTGGATGAGCTGCACTACCTGAGCCACTTATGTGGGATGTAGAGTCCATCTCATGCTACCACGAGTGTGAAAGGACCACCAACATTCAAAAGAGACCAAAACGTCAGCCAGAAAGCATAGGTACTGAGAAGTGGTCTGTGGTCCCCACTTGCAGAATCACTCCTTTATTGAATATGTCTTGCTAATTGCCAAAGATTTCCACCTGTTGTCTATTTCATTTGCACAACAGCATGTGCAATTGATTGTCAATCAGTGTTGCTTCCTAAGTGGACTGTTTGATTTCAAAGAAGTTTGATTTACTTGGAGTTATACATGTATTGTGTTGTTTGAGTGTTCCCTTTATTTTTTGAGTAGTATATATATATTAGTGTGTGGGTGTAAGTTAGGGAAGCTGGCTATTTGTTTGTTTTGTACTCTATGAAATGCTCTGTCTACTTCGATATTTTTTACACTGTCCTTCTGTTTATCACAGTAACACAAGACAGGTTTCAGTCCTCTTGCCTCTCTATTTGTCAGTAAAGCAAATGTGCTGTGTGCTTTTCATAATGGTGACAGATTTGTTGACCCAACAGGTTCACCAGTTGAAAACTGTTAATGCTGTGGTATTATAGGTTCTGCCCATCTTAAGGGCCCCTCTTCCACACAGTTTTCTTTTTATCTTTCTTTCTTAAATTTATGGACCGTAACAACAGATGATAACAAACATTTACCAATATACAATATTCCTACACTCAAAGGAGTGGGAAAGTATACACTTATTTTTTTTATTAGTAGTATTAGTATTAGTATTAGTAGTATTAGAGAGAAATAGTAGTAGTATTAGTAGTAGTAGTAGTATTAGAGAGAAACGCAATTTCGGTCCTGTGTATGTCCTAGTACATATTGCAGATCTGACAATAAAGTTGACTTTGACTTTGACTTTGATTAGTATTAGTAGTAGTCATAGTCGTAGTAGTCGTCGGTGGTGGGTTTCAAATACACCAGTAGTCACATGCCGAAGTGTTCCTTGGCAAGACACTAAACCCCTCATTGCCCCTGATGTGTGTCCCATCAGTGTATGAATGTGATAAAGCACTGATTATTCTTTGTAGAGAAATAGAGTGCTGTATGAATGGGTAAATGAGGGCACAGGTTGTGTTGTAATAAAGCTCTTTGAGTATCTTGATAAGATACAAATGTAGAAAGGCGATATAGAAGTACAGTCCATTTAATAGCCCACCCCTTCTCCTATGACCTTATTCCATCAATTGTTATTACCAGTACTAAATACACTTTTAAAAAACATCTTAGTTGCCTACAAATTTATGAATCCAAAAAAATATTAAAGAAGTGAAAAGTTAAAAAAATATATATATATATTTCGGCTGCTCCCTTCTTCAGGGGTCACCACAGCAAACTAAGTTGCATGAAGACTTGGTAATTATTTTTACACCAGATGCCCTTCCTGACACAACCACAGACCACCGAGCTACCACAGCCCTCTGTGTGGAGCAGAGAGCTGCTATCAAGTGTCCAGGGGAGCAGATGGTGGGGATTAAGGGCCTTGCTCAAGGGCCCAGAGTTGGGGCAAATGAGGGTGGAGGCAGGTGTGGACGTTTCAACTTTCCCACCCACATTTTGATGTTGTCTGTACTGGGAGTTGAACCGGCGACATTCCGATCACAGGCCCAGCTTCAATAACCTCTGCACCACCACTCCCCTACAATTAATTATAAATTTAATCAATAATGAACAGTGTTTCCCCTAGTTAACTTGCCATGGCGGGGTGCTCATCTCATCCATGATTATTGTTGACGGGGGGACGGTTACATGTCTGAGTGCAGCTTGTTTTGAGTGGGGTCGGGGGGCATTCAGCATGGGGGAAGAGACAACGTGAGTGCTCCCTTTAGCTTTTTTAGCTAGAAAGCCTGTATTTTGTGCTGCTAGTTTAGTGCTATGCCAGTGTCGGGTGGGTGGGGGGTCAAATTTGGTTTGGTAGGCGGGGTGCTCAGTTCTGTTGATGGGGTGGCGCACCCCCCTTGTATAATGGTAGGGGAAACACTGATGAATAAATATACAAGTTGTACATTTCAGAAAGTAGAACCCATGTGACTATCATCTAAAGACAATGTACACTCACATAAATGATAATAGGATGATATAGTCTGGTGTTCATCTATAATCATAGTTTCATATTGGATTTTAAACTGCTTTGTGTTTGGACATTGTTTGAGCTCCACATTCAGCCTGTTCCACAGACAAAAAAAAAACTTCTTCTTGTTCTAATCATTTTTTTGTTTTGTTTGTTTGATATAGACAAATACCTCTGAAATAAAACTTCTTCCCTTCTCTTGCTAGGTTTAACCTGCGTTGTCCTAATAACTCACCAGCCGCTTGAACTGCCTCAGTCTATTCAGGGCAAAATACGTTGGCATTTCTCATCAGCTTTAGTCTCAGTGTTGTTGTAACTATGATCTATTATGCGTGAATGTCTGATGGAATGGTGGAATATAATATTTTTTTACTATTATATAAAGCACAAAATAACACTCTACCTGCAAATATTCAAAAGCTTTTTGTAAAAAGGATAAGTAGTTATAATTTAAAGGGTAAAGATATTTTTGTTATACCACAATATAGAACAAGTTTAAAGGGTCGTTTTACTTTAATACATGGAATTGGTATTTGGAATAGATTGGACTATGATGTAAAGGTTGCACAGTCAATGTCTGTATTTAAGAAAATGATCAAGAATACATTGTTGAAAAACTATGTGTAAATGTTATATACTTAAAATCTCTCTAAATTGGTTATATAATTTATGAATTACAAATATGGTTTATGGATAAATTTTGTTTGAAATGATTGTTTGAATGGAATTTTGTTTTTACAAAAAGAGGCAGATTGTTTGAATGGAATTTTGTTTTTACAAAAAGAGGCAGATAAGATTATTTTCTTCTTCTGCTTCTTTTCATTTTAAATTTGTTCTTTATTTTTCTGAATCTTTTGTAATTATCTTTTGTTCTTTAGTATTTTTTAAATTTGAAATGAATAAATAAATAAACTAAACTAAACTGATTCTGATGAGCAGTCTGTGTCCGAAGCTCTACCGGCTGTCGGCGCCTGCTGCTCAGCTTCAGCAGGTTCTCCTCAGCAGACCTCTGTCAAAACTAATCTGTTTCTCTCTGCCCTCATCTGCATCTAAGCACTTATTCTCCTCAGTCCACCCCATGTGCTTCATGCTGAGCTTCAATTTTCTGTCATCTTATGAGCCTCACAACCAATATCCGTGGGGATGTTCCTGAGTTTGATGGGCCTCAACGGCACTATCAAAAACCCAGTGATTGTGAACCGATGGTCCCACCAAGAAACCATGAGAATAAATGGACTAAACGCAACAGATACAGCGCTGGAATTTCAATATAATTTAGATATACAGTATGCTGCGCTTGGAAAATGAAAGTGCTCACAGGGGCTTTAGGATACTCAGTAGGAGCATTATACGGTAAAAATATGACTTATTTATCGCATGTTAAAAGTTTCCCCAGTTGATTGCTCAAATCATAACTATTATTTTGTGTATTGCACTTTTCCCCCATCTTAACAAAATTCAGCAAAACCTAAAACGACCATAAATTATGTAATACATTTGAGGTTTACCAGCCCAGTGGGGGAGTGAGCAATGCTCTGCTTGATCAACAAGATAAATTATTTTCTTATTTCTTGGGTTCTCGTCTCTTTAGTGAGAAGCAAAATCACTGAAGTTCAAAATGTGAACTACTAATGCTTACACTAAAACAAGCATTATGTTTTTAACTCGACTATAATACATTCAGTTGGTCCAGCACATATAAAAATAAAGACCAAGCAATCCTTTAAACAGTCACATGACAAACTCTTTATACCGGTTTTAGACCAAGATCATCATTATGTTGAGGAATGACAGAGTATCCCAATTGTTCAAACCTAGAAAATGCTATGCATCAAATATTTGAATGACTCTCAGCTACTAACATGCCAAATATTAGCTCAATGTCTGTAAAATAGCTGTGTCATAGCCATTTGTGAGTTTTCCAATGCAAGTTAGTTGTGGTGGTCATCTTGAACTGTTTTAAACCCAAATTTGTACCAGTTGTAGATGCATAGCCAATAATTACTTTCAGGAAGTTTGACTGAACTTCAGCCAGTGGTTCGGGAGATATTTTGCTGACAGACACATATGACTTCAATGCATAATGGCACTGTTAATGGCCAGCTTTCACTTATTCTTAACTTTCCTACAAACTGACTCAGCTCCTTCTTTGTCTGTCTTGATCTGTCGTAAGAACAACTCTGACTCGCTGAGCAAAAAATATATTGCAGACATGTTTCTGCACATGCTCTTATTTCTTGTATCCACATGACGGAGGTGATCTGATCCTCCTTTAGACAGCTCTAAACCTCGTTCTGTCCCACATTAACCTCGTTGAATGTAATCAACCATGAATCATATAAAAGCTTTCAGCTGAGTTCATGCTTTTATAAAGTACTTGAAAATGTGACCATGTCTGCTGAACTGCAGTTTTTTTTCCTACAGCAAATAAAATGTCACCTAAAAGCTCATTTAAATTAAAAATGTTCAAATACAAGAACAAGACAACACTGATGAACCATTTTACTAGGAATGTTACAAAAAGTGTGTTGCTTCTGCATATTTTTACTTCTTTTTGCAGGACACTGTCTCCCCTCAGGGCTGTGTGTTGAGCCCCCTCCTGTTCACTCTGTTCACGTATGACTGTGCACCTACCTATCCAGGCTGTCGTATTGTAAAGTTTGCTGACGATATAGCAGTGATTGGATGCATCACAAACACGATGAGTCCAGCTACAGGCAGGAGGTGGAACACCTGGAGAGCTGGTGCAAAGGGAATAACCTTCACATCAATGTGAAGAAGATGAAGAGCATGGTCGTGGATTTCAGATGGAACAAACACACCTACCCCCCACCCCTAATATAGGATGATCTGTGGTGGAAGTGGAAAAGTTCTATAGAGAGTGGTGAAGGCTGCACAGAAGACTGTTGGAGTCAGTCCCCCCACCATCACAGACATCTACACCTCCAGATGCAAGAGAGCACCTGCATCATGAAGGACCCCACTCACCCAGCACACACACTTTTTGCCCCACTCCCCTCAGGAAGGAGGTTGAGGAGCATTAAGTGTAGAACCACTAGACTGAGGAACAGCTTCTACCCTGAGGCTGTTAGACTCATGAATATCTAACCAGGATAATCACTATCACTGTAATGCCACTTTGATTGGTGATATGTGCTGCTGATCTCATGCTGCTGATTATTTCATGCTGCTGTATTCATTCGTACTCATCTACTCAGAGACTCTTATTTGTGCTGTTGTTGTTCAATGTATTGTTTTACACTATTAGTGTTTAGAATATTCTTAGTTCATATCTTAGATCCTTATTTACTGTTTCTTTTTACAATTTCTATTGTTGCTATTAGTGGATGTAACAGGTGTACATGGTTTCGTTCCACCTCATGTATCACGTGTGATGTGAATGATAATAAAAACCTACTTGAACATGAAATTCTAAAACGGATTTTTGCCTAATCTGTTGATGCACAGAAGTTTTGATGGCAGGTAGACTCCCAGCAACTACCACATCAATTTTTAGCTCAGTGTCTGAAAAAATATCTGGTTGAAGCCATTGTTTTGTTTGCTAATGTTGTTCAGCTGTGTCAGGCAACTTGAAAGAGGCTGACTTGAAAAGTTAAGTAATAATAACAATAATAATAATAATAATCATTTTATTTAAAAGCGCCTTTCAGGACACCCAAGGACACTTAACAAACCAACACAGTGTAATACAGAGCAAACATTATCAGCGACAAATTGAAATATAAAATACATAAAGGATATAAAATGGGTAAAAATACATTTAGTAAAGTTAGTGATAAGCTAGTCTAAAGAGATGGGTTTTCAGGGCAGTCTTGAACAGAGAAAGGGAGGTGGTGTTTCGAAGGTCTGGCGGTAGAGCGTTCCAGAGGTGAGGGGCAGAGCAGGTGAAGGCCCTGCTCCCCATGGTGGAGAGGCGGGCAGAGGGTACATGGAGATGTAGCGAAGAGGAGGATCTGAGAGAGCGTGATGGGATGGAGATTTGTAGGAGGTCAGATAGATAAGGAGGGGCAAGGTTGTGGATAGCTTTGAACGTGAGGAGTAGAATTTTGAAGATGATGCGTGATTTAACCGGGAGCCAGTGGAGCTGCTGCAGGACAGGAGTGATGTGATTATAGTAGGAGGTTTGAGTGATGACACGGGCAGCTGAGTTCTGGACCATCTGTAACTTGTGGAGAGATTTGTTGGGGAGGCCGTAGAGAAGGGAGTTGCAGTAATCAATACGGGAAGTCACAAGACTGTGCACCAGGATGGCTGTGGAGCGGGGTGTGAGAGAAGGACGGAGACGGTTAATATTACGGAGGTGGAAATAAGCAGACCGAGTAATATTGTTGATGTGTGAAGTGAAGGAAAGAGTGGTGTCGAGGATGACACCGAGGCTCTTGACCTGAGGGGAGGGGGATAGCAGAGAGTTGTTAAGGGGGACGAGAAGATGTTCTGATTTTGAAATAGAGTTTTTGGTACCGACGAGAATGACTTCTGTTTTGTTGCTGTTTAGTTGAAGGAAATTGTTAGAAAACCAGTGATTTAGCTCGTTGAGACAGTCGGTGAGGATGGAGGGAGGGTGGGTGGAGTTAGGTTTTGATGACAAGTAGAGCTGCGTGTCATCAGCATAGCAGTGGAAATGGACGCCGTGTTTGCGGAAGATGTGGCCTAGAGGAAGGAGGTAAATGATGAAGAGGAGGGGTCCGAGGACAGAGCCTTGGGGGACACCCGTGGAGACATGGGAAGACTGGGAACGGAAGGATTTAAGCTGAATGAATTGGGTGCGGTCAGAGAGATAGGAGATTAAGTAGTTGTAGAACAAATGCCTAATTTTTTCAAGTTGAACTAAAATCCATTCGGTGGTTCAGGAAATTTTTTTAATGAAAAAATAATGGTAAGCTTACCGTATTTTCCAGTCTATAAGTCGCACCTTTTTGCCTAATTTGCATGCCCTGCCACTAATAGAGAGGTGAGATGTGTTTATGGATTATTTCCCCATATTTTTAGACCAATTTTTGGCTCAGATTTGATCGTTTTTCATTTTGGCAAAAAAATGGTGCAGTACCACTTTTGTTCGCTAGGGTACACCGACCGTTCCCACCTCATGTGTCCGAAGGCAGCCTCCTCTGATCGGACAGACTCTGTCGCAGCCCGGCCTCCTGCTCTGGAGTTATGAACTACTGTTAGCTGTGTTTGTTAGCAAAATAAGTCAAGAACCACAGGACAGATTTTTATCAAACTTACAGAAAGTAATCACTGTATGGACATTTACAACTGACTAGCTTTATGAGATGTTTAGAGCTAAAATTCGATCTTTTAGCATCTTTGTTTGTTAGCGGTTAGCTACCGTAAACGGCTACTATTTGGCTAAATAACTCATGAACTACTGGACAGATTATCTTTAAACTTACAGAAAGTAATTACTTGGTGTTTAGAGCTAAAATTAAATCTTTTAGCATCGTTGTTTGTTAGCGGTTAGCTACCGTAAATGGCTATTATTTGTCTAAATAACTCATGAACTGCCGGACAGATTTTCTTTAAACTTACATAAAGTAATTACTTGGTGGTCATTTACAAACTGTTAGCTGTATGAGATTTTTGAGCTAAAATTCGATTTATTTATAATTTATTTTCGCAGCGCACGTGACTGTTTGGAAGAAGTCAAAGCTAAACAATTTAAATCCAGCTGATTTGACCATTTTGTGAATTTATTAAGGAACGGTTAAGCTCAGGAACTCTTGTGCTATAATGTCAGCTAAGAAATATATATATTTTTAAGCATTTATTTAGCTAAATTTTAAAGAAATAAAGCCATCCACCCGCGCGCGTGCACATCGCGAAATACTTTTTTTAATCCAGCTGATTTGACAATTGTGTTCATTTATTAAGGAAAAGTTCAGCTAAGACATATCTTTGCTATAATTTTCAGCAAACAAATAATTGTTTTACCGTGTTAATCTTGTAAAGTCCTTCCGTGTGCGCTCGCTCCAGTGGCCGCCATTTTCAGTAGGGCAAATGACGCGCTGACACGTCGCGTAGCGGTGACGCATAATAGATGCGACTTAACTGAAGGTGCGACATGTTTATGGATTTTTCCAATTTATTGCCAATAATTGGACAAAGCGACTTATAGAAAGGTGAGACTTATCAGGCAGAAAATACAGTACCGGTACTCAGGATGGATGGATGAATCGACATTAATAATCTCTGCTTGGGAAATTATTTTGATGCAGCAGCACAAAAATATTTAAGAGAGTCAAATTAACTGACAACTGCAGAAAAAATATTCTTCTTCGGAGCAAATAAAACCTTAAAAACTGCAAAATGTACTAAGAACTGTAGAAAATGCTTAAATTTTCAATTTGTCCTGCAAAAAGAGTAAAAATATGTAGAAGCAACAAACTTTTTGTAACAATCCATGCAAATTGGTTAATAAGTGTTGTGTTGTTCTTATATATTTGCACGTTTTTAATTTAAATGAGCTTGTAAGGTGACATTTTATTTGCTGTAAGAGGAAAAAATCTGGCAGTTCAGCAGACACGGCTACGTTTTCAAGCACGTTAAAGAAAACATGAACTCAGCTGAAAGGTTTTATATGATTCATGGTTGATTACACTTAACAAGGTTAATGTGGGTCGGATAGAGGTCTAGAGCTGTCTAAAGGAGGATCATCTCACCTCCATCATGTGGATACAAGAAATAAGAGCATGTGCAGAAACATGTCTGCCATTTTTTATTTATTTGTGGATTTTTTTTGTTTGTTTGTTTGTTTTGCTCAGTGAGTGAGTTGTTCTGAGTTATGACAGACGAGGGTGCTGAGTCGGTTTCTAGAAAGGAGTAAGAATAAGTGAAAGCTTCGTCTTTTTTTTTTTTTAGAAAAGGTCAAGCAGACGGCTCCACAGCTCCAGCTCCATCTTTTCACGTGTCCAAAGATTGTCAACGTTACAAGCCCCTTCTTATCGCGTTTTGACAAAATGTTCTCCATAAATCCCGTTAGGAATGATCAATCTGACAGATGTGCCACTTCGGAGCAGGTTTTACTGAATGTTGAAGGTATTGGTGCAGTGGGATCACTTTCACTGTAAAGAAAAAACAAATGACACAAGAAGATGGGGGGAAAAAAGCGCTTGTCACATGGATGGATGTCAAAGCTATTGATCTGCTTGTAGCCGAAGCCACACAACTGCTGCTGTACACCAACAGTTCACTAAAGAAACCCCCCACAATAAAACAGGTTTTATTCAGGTAAGCAATAAAAATGACAACACAAACACTTTTTTTTCCCAAGACTGCATCATCAGGAAACTTTTCTTGAGAAACAAATGAAAACTATCAAAGTTCCATTGATTTTAACAGATCCAGTTTTTTGAGGCGAAGTTCTATGGAAAAGTTATAAACAGCTAATATCTTACCTGCTCCAGAGAGCTCTTTTGAATGAGTTCAGTCTGAAGAAAACGTCTCAAGCAAAGTAGATTGCTGACATTTTAAATAATTCTAGTTGCACAGATTTAGCAGAGCTCCATTTTACATCACTAGTTTTGTGTTAGTTATTCCAGAAGAAATGTTTTAGGTTTGTTAAATCTGGTCAGAATTTCAGTGTATGACAAAAGGGTTCCATTATCATTTAACAGCTGTTGGACAAGTATAATTCCATTATCCATTCAGTTTTTATAGTAAAGTGACTTATTATTATACAGAATAATCCCATTGTTCCAAATGTACGTAGTTGGAGAGAAGTTGTGCTTGTAGGCAAGTTTCCAAACCAGGAGAGCCTGTTGGTGAAACCTTAATATCTTAACACCTAAAAAGCATGCTGTAGGTTTTGATGCTCTATACCAAGCTCAAAATCTGATCATTTATCTAG
>JBBPBX010019567.1:34143-44335 GCA_038048925.1 Garcialebias charrua | reverse complement strand
TGTATATTTTAGATAATAATTTGGGTGGTTGAAAATTAATAAACTCTAACACACATGTTGGTGTTTCCAACAATGTTTTATTAAGCTTAAATTTCTTTTTTACAATTGACTTAATTTGTTGGTATTGTAGGAAATATTTATTATCAATGTCATATTGTATTATTAATTTATTAAATGGAATAAAGTCTATACCCTCAAATATGTGTTCTAGACATTCAATACCTTTCATTCTCCAACCTGGGAAATTTAACATATTATTTTCTTGTTGAATGTCAGGATTGTTCCAGAGAGGTGTATGTCTACATGGGAGTAGTGAAGACTTTGTCATTTTCAGATACTCCCACCATGCTGTCAGAGATGAGCTAATATTGATGTTCTTAAAGTCAAAGTCAACTTTATTGTCAGATCTGCAATATGTACTGTACAGGACATACACAGGACCGAAATTGCGTTTCTCTCAGTCCCTCGGTGCAACAGTAAACATCTAAACATTGAAACACTGAAACATATAATAATAGACATAAGCATAAAATAGTAAAACTAACACTGTCCTGAGTTTTTGCATAGTGGTATAAGAGTATGAAAATTTACACCAACTCTAAAACTAAAACTAAAACATTAAACATTTAATGAACATAATACTGTCCTGAGTTTTTGCATACTAGTATAAAAAAAGAGTATAAAAAGTATAACTAAAATAAACTAAAGGTTTCTAGCATTGACATTTGCAAAGTGGCAAAGCAACGTATGAGTTAATGTACACAGTATATGTATGAGGTAGTAGTTGATGTTGTTATAGAGGCAAAAAGTGGCATATGCAGTAAGGCACATTGGGCATCCCTAAATAAGACCGTTCAGAGCACACTGTATATGTATCAGCAGTGGTGTAGATATTAGAGTAGTGTAAATGTAAACAGTAGTAATTACATGTAAGCAGTAGTAATAAAAGTAAACAGTATTAATAAATGTAAACAGAGAATGTAAACAGTATTATGATTATAGGCAGTGATGTAATACAAACATTAGTGCAAGTATGAGAAGTAGTGCAAACTGTATGAGCACATGACCGAGAGTTTAGTGAATAACCCGTTTGATGACACAGAGTCCAGTGTTAAAATCTTTGTGTTGTGTGGTAATGTGTGAGAAAGTTTTAGTGTTAAGGCAGTTCAAATGGGAGGGGGGCAGAGCAGGCAGAGTGTTTAGCATCCTGACTGCCTGATGAACAGAGCTGTCTCTCAGTCTGCTGGTTCGAGCCTGGAGACTCCTCAGTCTCCTCCCTGATGGCAGCAGTCTGAAGCAGCTGTGTAGTGGGTGTGTGGGATCACCTGCCATGCAGTGGGCTTTCCGAGTGAGGCGTTTGCTGTGTAAGTCCTGCAGTGAGGGCAAGGAGGTGCCCACGATCTTCTCAGCTGCTCTCACAATGCGCTGGAGGCTCTTGCGGCAGGATGCAGTACATGCACCAAACCACACAGTGATGCAGCTGGTCAGGACACTTTCTATGGCACCTCTGTAGAAGTGCTTGCACATGATGGGGGTTGAAGCTCCAGCCCTTTTCAGCTTGCGGAGAAAGTAGAGACGCTGGTGAGCCTTCTTGCCAGTGCTGCAGTGTTCCTGCTCCAGGACAGGTCCTTGAGACGTGCACTCCCAGGAACTTGGTGCTGTCTACTCTCTCCACTGCGGTGCTGTTGATGGTCAGAGGGGCATGTTGGCATCCCTCTTCCTGAAGTCCACAACAATCTCCTTTGTCTTCTCCACGTTGAGAGTGAGATTGTTGTGTCCGCACCACAAGGCCAGGCGGCTCACCTCGTTCCTGTAGTCCGTCTCATCGTTGTTGCTGATGAGACCCACCACTGTTGTGTCGTCCGCAAACTTGATGAAGTGGTTGGAGCTGTACGATGGTGTGCAGTCGTGTGTTAGCAGGGTGAATAGAAGGGGGCTCAGCACACATCCTTGTGGGGCCCCTGTGTTCAATGTGATGGTGCTAGATGTGTTACTCCCGACCCGTACTGTCTGTGGTCTCCCGGTCAGGAAGTCTAGCAGCCAGTTACACATTGAGGTGTTCAGCCCCAGACTGTCCAGTTTAAGGATGAGCTGTTGGGGGATGATGGTGTTAGAATGCCGAGCTGAAGTCGATGAACAACATTCTAACATAGGAGTCCTTCGTGTCCAGATGTGTGAGAGCTGTGTGAAGGGCAGAGGAGATGGCATCGTCGGTTGAGCGATTAGGTCGGTATGCAAATTGGAAGGGATCCAGGGAGTCAGGGAGGACAGATGTGATGCTTTTCATGACTAGCCGTTCAAAGCACTTCATCAGGATGGGGGTGAGTGCTACTGGGCGATAGTCATTGAGGCATGCGGGCGTTGCCTTCTTTGGGACAGGGATGATGGTGGTGGCTTTGAAACAGGTGGGGACGATGGCCTGGCTCAGTGAGATGTTAAAGATGTCCGTGAAGACCGCTGCGAGTTCCCCTGCACAGTCCTTCAGCACACGACCAGGTATGTTGTCAGGACCAGAGGCCTTCCGGGCGTTAATCTTGATGAATGATCGCCTTACGCTGTCTGAGGACAGCGTCAGCACCTGGCCATCAGGAGAGGGGGGGAGTTTATGTGCTGGTGTGCTGTTACTTGCCTCGAACCGAGCAAAGAACTCATTCAGTTCATTCAGCGCAGAGGCTGAGCTGTCACAGGTCTGGGGGGATGGTTTGTAGTTTGTGATGGTCTGTATTCCCTGCCACAGACTGCGTGTATCCCTGCTGTCCTTGAAACGGTGAGCTATTTTCCCGGAATACTGCCTCTTTGCCTTTCTGATGCCCCAGTCCAGGTTGTTTCTGGCTGCCCTCAGGCCCACCTGATCTCCCGCTTTGAAGGCAGCATTCCTGGCTTTCAGGAGTCTGTGAACCTCAGCTGTCAGCCATGGCTTCTGGTTAGCCCGAACAGTGATGGTTTTAAGGTTGGTTACATCATCAATGCACTTGGTGAATATTGATGCTCTTAAAGCAGACATGTCTTTTTAAATCTGTACTGATAAATGGTAGATCTGAAATCCTAATATTATTACATAAAGTTTGTTCTATATCTATCCAAGTTTCATCTAGTGCATTCGGTTTTAACCACTTTGATATATATTGTAACCTGTTGGCTAAATAGTAGTAATAAAAGTTTGGAAGTTCTAATCCTCCGGTATCTTTAGATTTCTGTAATGTTTTTAAACTAATACGTGGAGTTTTATTTTTCCAAAGGAATTTAGATATAGAAGAGTCCAGGGACTTAAACCATTCAGTTGAAGGTTTATTTGGAATCATTGAGAATAAATAATTTATTCTCGGCAGCACCATCATTTTTACTGAGGCAACTCTTCCCATAAGTGATATGGGTAGAGATCTCCATCTAGTAAGATCGTCTTCAATTTTCTTTAATAGTGGGATATGATTTAATTTTATTAAATCCTCCAATTTAGGAGAGATATTAACACCTAAATATTTAATGTTACCTGATTGTAGTCTTTCATTAAGAGAATTATTAAACACGCAATTTATTGGAAGAACTGTAGATTTTGTCCAGTTTATAGAATAATCAGAAACTTTTGAAAATGAGTTTATTAACTTGATAACATTAGATATTGAGTTTCCTGAGTTCTCAAGAAAAAGCAAAACATCGTCAGCATAAAGACTAATTTTATGTTCTATGTTTCTACCCTTTATGCCTTTAATATCAGCACTTTGCCTTATTGCTGCTGCTAAAGGTTCAATAAAAATAGCAAATAATGCTGGTGAAAGTGGGCAACCTTGCCTGGTGCCCCTCTGTAAACAGAAGCTTGAAGATAATTGATTATTTGTCCTGACGCACGCTGTTGGTGAACTATATAATATTTTTAACCAGTTAATGAAGTAATTCCCAAATCCAAATTTATTTAAGGTAGCAAATAAGAAATTCCAATTTACTCTATCGAATGCTTTTTCAGCATCTAAAGAAAAAATAGCTGTTTCAATATTTTTAAAATACGAATACTCTATTACATTATATAATCTTCGTGTATTTGTGTTTGAGTGTCTTCCTTTTATGAATCCGGTTTGGTCTGGATGTATAATAACAGGAGTTATCTTCTCTAGTCTTTTAGATAAGACTTTACAAATTATTTTAACATCAACATTAATAAGAGAGATTGGACGATAACTGGTAGGTAATACTGGGTCTTTGCCTGGTTTTAATAAGAGACTAATGTTGGCTGAATTCATATGTGTTGGTAGCCTGCCATTTTCTTCTGACTCAAGTAGCACTCTATAAAATATCGGTTCCAGTATATCCCAGAATTTTTTATAGAATTCTACTGGATATCCATCAGGACCTGGAGATTTCTTATTAGGCATGCTTTTAATTGCTTCATGGAGCTCATCTGATGTTAATGGTGAGTCTAGTTTTGATGATTGACTAATATCTAGTTTTGGAAGTGTTACTTTCTCCAAGAATTCATTAATATCCTCATTAGATGGATTTATTTGTGGAGTGTATAGAGTTTTATAGAAATCTTTAAAAACATTGTTTACTTTTCCCTCATCATGAATTATATTTCCATCTTTATCTTTAATACCATATATAGATGTTTTTTCTTTGTTTAATTTGAGTTGATTAGCTAAAAAGCTCCCTGATTTATTACCGTATTCAAAATTATCTAATCTAAGTCTTTGTATCAAGAATTTATTTTTCTTATCAATATATTCATTTAGTTCTAATTTTAATTTGCGTAGCTTTTGCTGTGTTTCCTCTCCTTGTAGACCTTCTAATAGTTTAATGGATTTCTCTAATTCCTCAATACGTTTATTTTCTTTTTTCTTTTTATTTGTTGAATAGGATATTATTTTACCTCTCATGACTGTTTTCCCAGCCTCCCAAAGTGTACATGCTGAAGTTCCTGGCAAGTCATTAAACTCTAAATACGATGCCCATTCTTTTTTAAAATATTGCAAAAATTCTTCTTCTTGAAGCAGTGATGTATTTAATCTCCAATTTATATTTTTTGTTGTGGTTTTTTATAATCTAAATTTACAGTAACTGTTTAGATAGCGCTTCTTCACCGTCTACTGATAATTCGGGCTTTAAAGAGATCCTGGAGTCAATTGACAGTAAATTAACTAGCTTGGACGCTCGTTTAGCACTGGTGGAATTGCTACACAAGGAATTCCATCCATCCATCTTCTTCCGCTTATCCGGGGTCGGGTCGCGGGGGTAGCAGCCTAAGTAGGGAGGCCCAGACTTCCCTCTCCCCAGCCACTTGGAGCAGCTCCTCCGGGGGAATCCCAAGGCGTTCCCAGGCCAGCCGAGAAACATAGTCCCTCCAGCGCGTCCTGGGTCTTCCTCTGGAATTCCAGGACTTGAAAATTTCTTTGGAGTTCAGCCAGCAACAAGTAGTATCGCTAGCTAGTGAAAACCAGCAGCTGAGGGGAACGGTTAAAACGCTCACCGAAGAAATATCACAGCTATCCGGTGATAATAGGAAAATTAAGGAATCTATCCTGGAGATACAATCCCGGAGCATGCGGGAAAACATGGTCTTCTCTGGAATCTCAGAGAAAACAGATGAAGACGTCGAAGCCACGGTTCGGGCCTTCATGCAGACTCAGCTGAAGTTGACGAGTGATGTGGTTAATTCCATCACTTTTCACAGAGTTCACCGCCTCGGAGGTAAGAAAGCTGGGAACACTAGGCCGCGGCCGATTGTAGCCAGATTTGAACATTTTAAACAAAAAATACAGGTAAAAAGCCGAGGTAGGGAACTACGTGACACCAATTTCAGTATGAATGATCAATTCCCTGCAGAGATTTTAAGTAGAAGGCGCGTTCTGTTCTCGATTAGGAAACAAAATTTAAATGAAGGTAGAAGAGCTGCAATCTCGGTGGACAAACTGTACATCAATGGTCAGCTGTTCAGAGACCCAGAGGTTACTCCATGGCTATATTAGTCATCATTAAGGTAAGAATGATTTTCAGTTACTATTAATAATTAATATTATTAACTAGATATCAATATTACTTACCAGATAGATGTAATTTTTTTCAGCACAGCTCGATTGGTGGGTTACACAGACTGGTGGTACACGGTGGCATGGCAATTAATGTGGTAGGAGGGTTCTTTTTTTATTTTTTCTTCTATCTGTTATCTTTTCGTGTTCAGTATGATTTCACTTTCTTTTTTTGTCTGTATTTTTCTGACTCAACATTTGTTAATACACAAGCACAAGGGCTTATATGCACTCATATCTGCTTACACAAATACATGATAAAGGAATACATCACTGATTTATCGTTAAAAACAACACTTAGAATATTACTTAATGATATATAGTCAAACATCAAGGATTATGTGTTTACCTGGGTGTTTTATTATTTTCTATATTTGTGATAATGGGTGTGGTTTATCTATATTCTCACAGACACAAGTATGGGCACTTTAAGGTTTGTCACATGGAATATTAATGGAGCCGGTAGCCAACATAAAAAATATAGAATTTTTAACCAGATTAAAAGATTAAAGGCAGATGTTGTATTACTCCAAGAAATTCATAAATTGGCCTCAACTGTGGATGAGCTAAAATCTTCAGAGTTTCCTAATGTATTCTCAGCCTGTTATAATTCAAGACAAAGAGGGGTGGCAATTTTAATACATAAAAATGTTGACTTCATAGTATTAGATCAGGTTGTAGACCCGCACAGTAGATATATAATATTAAAGTTATCAATATTTAGACAAAATTATTGTATTGTTAACATATATGGACCAAATGTAAACGACGCTGCTTTTTTCATGATTTTTTTTCCAATCTATCAAATCACATGGATTCCTCACTGGTGATGGGAGGTGATCTCAACTTTGGTTTAGATGACAAGATAGACAGACTGAATGCAGCGGGAACTCAACGCAGTTGGCAATCTATAAATATAGTTAAACAGTATATGAACGATTATGGACTTTGCGATGCATGGCGTTCTTTTCACCCTGATAGCAAAGAATATTCTTTCTTTTCACATGTGCATCACTCATATTCTCGTTTAGATTATTTCATAGTAAGCAATTCATTGATGGCAAACATTTCAGACACTGAGATACACCCTATTGCTGTCAGCGATCATGCACCAGTTACTATAAAGGAGGCCATCTTTGTGAAAAGAAACCGTCCATCATTAAACAGGGGTGGAGGCCTCCGGGTTCAACTGTCCCCCTCTTACAATGCTGTTATTGCTAGTATCACTCAGCCCTCTGTGAATAGCAAACAACCATCAGGGTGCTAATGATCCATCGTTAGGCTGATGGTCCTCCTTGATCATGTGAGCAGCTGGTTTTGTCTGTCATCAGCAAACTGGTTGTGTAACACTGTGGTACTATTTATAAGACTGAGCTGAATACAGCTCCTCAGACTGAGGAAGTCTTTCGGATGAAAGACGAAACGTTTCTACAGGTTTTTTTTTTTGTTTGTTTTTTTGAATGTCCAGAGACCAGACTTAGCTTTTTTAGATTTTTCTACCTGGATTATTGAGCATGCATCAGGGTAAAACAACACAAAGCAAAAAAAATGTAGAAACTTTTCGTCTTTCGTCCGTTTCGTCATCTCAGACTGAGGAAGTCTTTCGGACGAAAGACGGAACGTTTCTACATTTTTTTTTGCTTTTAGTTGTTTTGTTTTTTGAATGTCCAGAGGACCAGACTTAGCTTTTATAGACTATTACCTGATGTTTGCAACTAAAATATTCAGTTTCCCCAGTTTTGTCAATTAATTCCACAACTTAGGTTCAGTTAGAAAACTAAGGCTCACAGCCTTGTTGAATGTTTTACAATCTACTTGTTCATTATCTGACACAGTTTGAAGTTTGATCAAACAAACAACATTGCAGGGTCTCTGTTCTGCAGTTCTACTTTGTAAGATGTCAACGGTTTAAGTGGGTTGTGTATGTTATGTAAATTTGGCAACACAGATTAAACCGATTGGGTTAAATGCTGTCCAATTTTAGTTAGAATAATTGTGATGATTCTAGGCCTAGACTACAGGTAGTCCCCGACTTACGAGCGAGTTCCGTTCCTGCGAGGTGCTCGTAAGACGAAATCTCGTACGTGGACTCCAATCTTACATTTGAAAATCACATTAAGCATCTGTTTAAAACTTGCTTCTTCCATCTTCGAAACATCTCCAGACTTTGCCCATCCCTAACTTTTTCCGATGCTGAGAAGCTCGTCCATGCTTTTGTCTCCTCCAGGCTCGACTACTGCAACTCCCTGTTTATTGGAATCCCTGGCAAAAACCTTCAGAAACTTCAATATATTCAAAACAGTGCAGCAAGGATCTTGTTGAGAGTTCGTAAATTTGAACATATTACGCCCATTCTCCATAACCTTCATTGGCTTCCTGTCACCTACAGAATTCAGTACAAAACTGCTCTCATTACACATCAATGCTTACACGGAACTTCACCAGATTATCTGAAGGATATTCTTATTCCATACTCATCCACCCGTTCGCTGCGGTCACAGAACAGTAATCTCCTTCACATTCCGAGAACCAAATTAAGGACCATGGGTGACCGGGCTTTCAGTGTGGCTGCCCCCCGCCTGTGGAACTCTCTTCCTGACTGTCTGAGAGCCCCACAGTCTGTGGTTGACTTTAAGAGCGGCTTGAAGACCTTTCTTTTCAACCGAGCATACTCTACCTCCTCATGATTCTACTTTTGATCTTAGCTGATACTGTTATTGATTTTAATTGTTTTATTATTTGTTTTATTGACATTTAATTCTGTTGCACCTTGTAGCACTTTGAGATTTTCATTAATGAAAAGTGCGTTATAAATTGAATTCATTATTATTATTATTATTATTATTACGTCGGAACACGAAACGGATTTTTGGTCGTAAGTCGGAAAATTTATGCTAGCGCTACTATGAACACTCGTTTTTCAACACAAGCGTACATACTAGTTCATAAACATGCTCAGAAACTTGTTTACAAATTGTTAGCTAACACACTTTCATCTAAAAACACATACCAGTGCTGTATTTTCTGTATGTTCTGTACAACTTTAGTCAAAGTCAAAGTCAACTTTATTGGCAGAACTGCAATATGTACAGGACATACACAGGATTGAAATTGCGTTTCTCTCAGTCCCTCGGTGCAACAGTAACCATCTAAACACTAAAACACTGAAAGATTTAATAAACATAAGCATAAAATAGTAAAAATGTAACACTGTCCTGAGTTTTTGCATAGTTGTATAAAAGTATGAAAATTTACACCAACACTAAAACTAAAACTAAAACACTAAACATTTAATGAACATAAGCATTACTGTTCGTTAGTCAGCTCGTAAGTCCGGAACCTCGTATGTTGATGCGCTCGTAAGTCGGGGACTACCTGTATATGAATTTAGTGTATTTCCCACATAGAATCATTTATGTAAAAACATATTCACATGAACATGGTGAAAATGTTCCCCAAACCTTTTTACTTTTGCACGTTCACAGGAAATGCAATTTCTCTAGTTTATTTTACATCTTTCTTCTTCTTCTTCTTCTTCTTCTTGCAGCTGCTCCCTTCTTCAGGGGTCACCACAGTGAACTAAGTCGCACAAAGACTTGGTGATTATTTTTTGTCCTTCCTGACACAACCACAGACACTGAGCCACCACAGCCCTCTGTGTGGAGCAGAGAGCTGATATCTAGGGCGCCCGGGGGAGTAGATGGTGGGGGTTAAGGGCCTTGCTCAAGGGCCCGTGCTTCACCTATCCCACCCACATTTTAATGAACCGACGATCTTCCAATCATTGGCCTGCCTTTTCTAACCTCTGCGCCACCACTCCCCACGGTTCAGTTTTTATCTGCTAGCCCCCCATTAATCTTCCTGCAGAGCATCCAGTCAGTGGTGGAGACTCTGCAGCTTACACCAAACCTGATTATCTGTAAGGAGATTAGAACGTGCGGGACAGGAAGTCAGTGGGAGCTTCAGAAACGCAACGTTTGCTTTATGGCTGAAATGGTGGAGGAGCTCCTGCTGGTCCGGTCCAACAGGGGGAGGCTGATGGAGACAAGTGAAGGTAAAAGCATGAGATCTAAAGTTGAACAACTTTGGCTTTAGTTCACACGAGTAAATGTGTTTCTGTGACTGCTCGTTTAAATTTGTCCTTAGTTTATTTTACAACAAAGATGTTTCAGAAC
>JBBPBX010019567.1:20250-34005 GCA_038048925.1 Garcialebias charrua | reverse complement strand
GCTTCCGTTTAGACAAAGGCCTTCCTGACGCCGGACCTCCGAGTGGGTCGGACCTCTGTGGACCAGATATGAGAGCTTTGCCTCGGGTTTTTATTCCTGGACGAGTTCTGTAGTCCAGAGTCACAAACGCAAGGATTTCCGAGTGGATTAGTTCCGTGTGGATCTGGGATGTGAAGACGAAGGATGATGCACCCTGTACAAACCAGCCGTCTTGAGTCATGCAGATTTGTCTGTACAGCTCCAAGTCTGAATATCAAGGAGACAAATAGACCAACGTCTGAAATTTCTTATTTAACGGTTCAGTCGTGCAACGTTTGGATAACTTGTGTTGAAAATAACAACATTTTTATGACTAATTAAAAAAAGCCTTAAAACTGAAACTTTGGATTGAGCACAAAGCTTAAGTGTTGGAGCAAACCCTAACCGTAACCCTAACCCTAACCCTAACTCAACAACAAAGACCTGATACCGAGTTAGCCTTTAAAATCATGTCGTAAAAGAAAAAAGATTTTGTTTGACATGAACAGAACTCCAAAGATGCTCACGTCCAACAGCACCTTGTGACAGCAATGACCACCGCAGCCTGAAGAACTTTATTTTTGACCATGTCTGCCTCTTCCTGGACGTAGGATGCTCCAAGAGTGCCAGCATGGCGGTTGGTAAGGTAACCTTCACCAAGGCTGAGAGAGAAAAGCTGGCTCAGGTCCTCTGGTTGCTCAACTGGATCTCCGTAGTGACCGGAGCCATCCTCTTCGGCATGGGCATTTTCCTCAAAGTGGAGATCCAGAAGTGGCAGGAAGTGATGTCAGAGCAGGGGATCCTCTATGTGCCACACATGCTCATCACTACGGGACTGGCTGCCTGCGGTATCAATTACCTCGGCAGCAAGATCTGTCTGGACTGTGCAGACACAAACAAGTTCCTGCGCTGGAAGCTGGTGATGATGCCGTACATCGTCTGTACGTTCTTCTTCACCGCCTGTGTCCTGGCGGGGGCGCTCCTGTGCTACAGCATCCGCAGCCACCTGGAGGAGTCCCTGTACCTGGGCCTGAGGAACGCCATGCACTTTTATAAGGACACGGACACGCCGGGACGATGCTACCTGAAGAGAACTCTGGACCTTTTGCAGATCCAGTTCCAGTGCTGCGGCAACACCGGCTACAGGGACTGGTTCCAGGTCCAGTGGATCAGCAGCCGCTTCCTGGACATGACCAACGGTGATGTGGTGGAGTAAGTGGAACCAGAGCTGATGGCGGTTTCTGGAGTTTCATTTTCATTCACCCTTTAGTTAGTCAGGTAAATCTTATTGAGCCTCGAGGGCTCATTTACGAAAGCGACCTGCTACTAACTAAAGAATGATGAACAGCAATGATACAAATACATTAAACAATAAACAAAAGAAAAAGTAGCAAAAAGTAGCAAAAACATTATAAGGTAAGTCAAAGTCAACTTTATTGTCAGAACTGCAATATGTACAGGACATACACAGGATTTAAATTGCATTTCTCTCTCAGTCCCTCGGTGCAACAGTAACCATTTAAACACTAAACAATTAATAAACAAGCATAAAATGAAATAATAAAAGTTTAGTACTGTCCTGAGTTTTTTGCATAGTAGTTTTTCATAGTAGTAAAAAAGTATAAAAAGTTTCACCAACACCAAAACACCAACATTTAATAAACATAATCATAAAATGAAATAGAGTGTAATACTGTCCTGAGTTTTTTCATAGTAGTTTTCCATAGTAGTATAAAAGTATAAAAAGTTTCACCAACAGCAAAAATGAAATAGAGTGTAATACTGTCCCGAAGTATAAAGTATAAAAAGTATATCTATAAAATAAATGAAGGTTCTGGCATTTGACATTTGTAAAGAGTGACAAAGCAGCATATGGGGTTAATGTACACAGTATATGTATGAGGTAGTTGATATTGGTATAGAAACAAAGTGGCATTATGCAATAAGGCTAGTAAAAAGAATATATACTGTATATCAGCAGTAGTGTAGATATAAAAAGTCTAGATGTAAACAGTAGTAATAAATGTAAACAGTAGTAATAAATGTAAACAGTAGTAATAAATGTAAACAGTAGTAATAAATGTCAACAGTAAATGTAAACAGTAGTATGACTATAGGCAGTAATGTAATACAAACATTAGTGCAAATATGAGAAGTAGTGCAAACTGAATGAGCACATGACCGTGAGTTGAGTGAATGACCCGTATTGATGACACAGAGTCCAGTGTTAAAAAACTTTGTGTTGTGAGGTAATGTGTGAAAGTTTTTTGTGATTAAGGCAGTACAAGTGGGAGGGAGGGCAGAGCTGGCAGAGTGTTAAGCATCCTGACTGCCTGATGAACAGAGCTGTCTCTCAGTCTGCTGGTTCGAGCCTGGAGACAAATGTACAAAATCAAAAACAGGAACATATCTGCATTGGTTTTTGCCAGGATTCCAAAAACCAATGCAGATATGTTCCTGTTAAGTATAATAGTATAATAGGGCTGTAGTGATACAATAATCTCACGATACAATACAATACACAATATTCTGCTCACGGTACGATATATATTGCGATATTCAGCAAACGATGCAATTCAATACACTATTGCGATTTTCTGAAATATTTTAGAGGGACAGAGTGATTTTGGCCTTCCCATGGGCTCACCACCTATGGGAGGGGCCAAAGGGGTCGGGTGCAATGTGGGATGGGTGGTGGCCGAGGGCGGGGACCCTGGCGGTCTGATCCTCGGCTACAGAAGCTGGCCATTGGGACATGGAATGTCACCTCTCTGGTGGGGAAGGAGCCTGAGCTAGTGTGTGAGGTTGAGAGGTTCCGGCTAGAAATAGTTGGACTCACCTCAACGCATGGCTCTGGCTCTGGAACCAGTTTCCTTGAGAGGGGTTGGACACTCTTCTACTCTGGAGTTGCCCCTGGTGAGAGGCGCCGAGCAGGAGTGGGCATACTTGTTGCCCCCCATCTTGGTGCCTGTACGTTGGGGTTCACCCCGGTGAACGAGAGGGTAGCCTCCCTTCGCCTACGTGTGGGGGGACGGGCTCTGACTGTTGTTTGTGCCTATGCGCCAAACGGCAGCGCAGATTACCCACCCTTTTTGGAGTCCTTGGAGGGGGTATTGGAGAGTGCGCCTCCTGGGGACTCCCTTGTTCTGCTGGGGGACTTCAACGCTCACGTGGGCAATGACAGTGAGACCTGGAGGGGTGTGGTTGGGAGGAACGGCCCCCCTGATCTGAACCCGAGTGGTGTTTTGTTGTTGGACTTCTGTGCTCGTCATGGATTGTCCATAACGAACACCATGTTCAGGCATAAGGGTGTACATATGTGCTCTTGGCACCAGGACACCCTAGGTCGCAGTTCGATGATCGACTTTGTTGTCGTCTCATCTGATCTGCGGCCGCATGTCCTGGACACTCGGGTGAAGAGAGGGGCGGAGCTGTCAACTGACCACTACCTGGTGGTGAGTTGGCTCCGATGGTGGGGGAGGATGCCGGTCAGACCTGGCAGACCCAAACGTATTGTGAGGGTCTGCTGGGAACGTCTGGCAGAGTCTCCCGTAAGACGGAGCTTTAACTCCCACCTCCGGGAGAGCTTTGAACACGTTCCGAGGGAGGCGGGGGACATTGAGTCCGAGTGGGCCATGTTCCGCGCCTCTATTGTCGAGGCAGCTTATCAGAGTTGTGGCCGCAAGGTTGTTGGTGCCTGTCGTGGTGGCAACCCTCGAACCCGGTGGTGGACACCGGCGGTGAGGGATGCTGTCAGGCTGAAGAAGGAGTCCTATTGGGCCTTTTTGGCCTGTGGGACCCCGGAAGCAGCAGATAGGTACCGACAGTCCAAGCGGCATGCGGCTCGGGTGGTTGCTGAGGCAAAAACTCGGGCGTGGGAGGAGTTCGGAGAGGCCATGGAGAATGACTTCCGTACGGCTTCGAGGCGATTCTGGTCCACCATCCGGCGTCTCAGGGGGGGAAAGCGGTACGCGACCAACACCATTTATGGTGGGGATGGCGTGCTGTTGACCTCAACTCGGGATGTTGTGAGTCGGTGGGCGGAATACTTCGAAGACCTCCTCAATCCTACTGGCACGTCTTCCACTGAGGAAGCGGAGCCTGGGGACTTTGGGTCGGGCTCTCCAATCTCTGGAGCTGAGGTCACCGAGGTGGTTAAAAAGCTCCGCGGTGGCAGGGCTCCAGGGGTGGATGAGATTCGCCCTGAGTTCCTTAGGGCTCTGGATGTTGTGGGGTTGTGTTGGCTTACGCGACTCTGCAATATCGCGTGGACATCGGGGGCAGTTCCCTTGGATTGGCAGACTGGGGTGGTGGTTCCCCTATTCAAAAAGGGGGACCGTAGGGTGTGTTCCAACTATAGGGGGATCACACTCTTAAGCCTCCCTGGTAAGGTCTATTCAGGGGTTCTGGAGAGGAGGGTCCGTCGGATAGTCGAACCTCGGATTCAGGAGGAGCAGTGTGGTTTTCGTGCTGGTCGTGGAACACTGGACCAGCTCTACACCCTCAACAGGGTCCTGGAGGGCGCGTGGGAGTTTGCCCAACCAGTTTACATGTGCTTTGTGGACTTGGAAAAGGCATTCGACCGCGTCCCTCGGGGGGTTCTGTGGGGGGTACTCCGGGAGTATGGGGTACCAGGCCCATTGATATGGGCTGTTAGGTCCCTGTACGACCGGTGTCAGAGCTTGGTCCGCATTGCCGGCAGTAAGTCAGGCTCGTTTCCAGTGAGAGTTGGACTCCGCCAAGGTTGCCCTTTGTCACCGATTCTGTTCATAACTTTTATGGACAGAATTTCTAGGCGCAGCCAAGGTGTTGAGAGGATCCGTTTTGGTGGCCTTAGAATCGCTTCTCTGTTTTTTGCAGATGATGTGGTCCTATTGGCTTCATCAGATCGTGATCTACAGCTTTCGCTGGAGCGGTTTGCAGCCGAGTGTGATGCGGCCGGGATGAGGATCAGTTCCTCCAAATCCGAGGCCATGGTCTTGAGCCGGAAAAGGGTAGCATGCCCTCTCCGGGTCGGGGATGAGGTCCTGCCCCAAGTGGAGGAGTTTAAGTATCTCGGGGTCTTGTTCACGAATGAGGGAAAACTGGAGCGTGAGATCGATAGGCGGATAGGTGCAGCATCCGCAGTGAAGCGGGCTCTGTACCGGTCTGTCGTGGTGAAGAGAGAGCTGAGTCGAAAGGCAAAGCTCTCAATTTACCGATCGATCTACGTTCCCACCCTCATCTATGGTCATGAGCTTTGGGTTGTGACCGAAAGAACGAGATCTCGGATACAAGCGGCTGAAATGAGTTTTCTCCGCAGGGTGTCTGGACTCTCCCTTAGAGATAGGGTGAGAAGCTCAGTCATCCGGGAGGGACTCGGAGTAGAGCCGCTGCTTCTCCACATCGAGAGGAGCCAGTTGAGGTGGCTCGGGCATCTGGTTAGGATGCCTCCTGGACGCCTCCCTGGTGAGGTGTTCCGGGCATGTCCCACCGGGAGGAGACCCAGAGGAAGACCCAGGACACGCTGGAGGGACTATGTTTCTCGGCTGGCCTGGGAACGCCTTGGGATTCCCCCAGAGGAGCTGCTCCAAGTGGCTGGGGAGAGGGAAGTCTGGGCCTCCCTACTTAGGCTGCTACCCCCGCGACCTGACCCCGGATAAGCGGAAGAAAATGGATGGATGGATGGAGAGTGATTTTGGTGACATTTTGAGACTGTTATAGACTTGGATTGAATTAATTTAACTGAAAACTGATTAAAAGCTCCAACTACACAATACTTGGCTCTGGTTGGACATGGACACAGACTTAAAGTCGACAGCTGGACAAAATGAATCAAAGAAGTGGTGAGAAAACATGTTTCTTTCAATTGAAACAGTAAAAACTGTAGCTTACATGCATTTGTAAAGTAAATAAAGTGCACCAAGTGCCCTGCTCTGAATAGTTTGAAACCTTTTTAACCTTGACACTTAACATCTGAAGGAATCACTCTAAGTGCTTGGTAAGTAAACAGTAATATGACTTCTCCAAAACAGTCTATAATTCAAGTAATGAAGAACATTTAACTTCAAATGCACCCATCTTAGCAGAGCAGCTTAAGGCCTGTAGATAGACCCTGACTAATAAGTGAACTCTAAACAGAAAGTCTACTCTGCAGACCAAGTGAGCTACATTCTCCTCAGATTTTTGTTTAGAAATAGAATCTGATCGACGTGCTCTGGGAGAAGTGCACTTCTCTGCACAGTGATGATATCTCCAGCGGTGGAGAAGACTCTCTCTGAGGATACACTGGTGCCAGGGATGCAGAGGTATCTAAAAAAGCTAAGTCTGGTCCTCTGGACATTCAAAAAAAAAAGGTACGATACTTGCACATGAATATCAATTTTTTTTCTAGGAAAGAAAAAAATCGATATATATCGCGATATCGATATTATTACACAGCCCTAAAGTATAAGTACTATGTATTGTCATCAGTGTACGTTTTTATACAATGATGAAATTACTTCTCTGAATTTAACCCATCACTCCTGAGATTCCCCCAGGTGGAGCGGTGGGCAGCTATGTAAGCGTCCAGGGAGCAGTTAGGGATTGGCTGTCTTGCTCAAAGGAAACCACGACATGTGGGCATGGCGCGGAGTCAAACCGCAACTTTCTGGTCCCAAGTCGGCTGCCCTACCTCTACCGCATCTCAGTTAGTTGAGTTCAGTTCATCCTGGACTGGTTCTGTCAGAACCAAATAAATCCTGGTCGTTATGGTCTCAAGTCAAGGAATGATCCTTAGTGGTGGCACCAAATCTGGCTGAATTACTTCTGTGGTGTTAAGAAACAATCAAAACAGGCTTTTATAAAGTTTCAAAGGTGTTTTTGTAAATAATTAGTGTTTTAAAGTACTCATAATCTTTTGTGCATGTCCAACATGATTGGTGTTGACATCCCTGTGATGGACTGGACTGGAGACTTGTCCAGGGTGTCCCTCTCGCACAGTGATGGCAGACATGGGCACAGTGACCCCCGCGACCCAAAAAGGAAGACGTGGGTAAACGATAATGTTGTCTTTTGGTTGTAAGACGTTGATGCCAACATCTGGATTCTAATAAAAATCAAATAAAGTTTTAATGAACTATAGAACTGTAAAGTAGATTCAGCAAGACTTTGAGTCCGAGCAACAATCAAACTACGTTTAAAAACTTTCCACAGTTAACAAGTGAACTTCAGCAGCATGCAGACCAGCTAAGCTCCAGTAAAAATTCCATTTTTTTAATTCATTTCATTTAAAATACAAAAAAATCCATACAATAAAACACAAATAATACACAAATCAAAATGAAAGGAGCAGCAGAAGAATAAATCTTATGATGCCTGCTTCTTTTATCCTCAAAATATTTTTGAACAAAATATAATATACAATAAAAGCAATACTAAAAAGAAAAAAACTTAAACTCAAACAGCAGTTTCTTTAGATTCAATTATACTTGATCATACACATTCAAAAAACTAGCTTTAATCTTTCTCTTATACAGAGATCTGACATTTTTAAGGTCATCCTCCAAACCATTCCATAAACCTATACAGTACCCTGGATTAAAGTACATCTTTCCTTCAAGCAAGTTCGAAACCGTGGATTCACAAACATTTCTATCCCCTTTAAAAAATAACAACTCTCTCTTTTAACAAATTTAGTTTGAATATTGGAAGGTAATGCGTTTTTGTGGGCCTTATACATAAATATTAAAATGTTGTAATCAACCAATTCATAGAATTTCAAAATTTTCTATTTACAAAACAATATATTTGATGGATGGGTGTAATCTTTTCTAGCAATAATTCTTATAGCTCTTTTTTGTAACATAAAGACCGGATTTGTGATTGTCTTGCAAGCTTTACCCCAAACTTCAATACAGTAAATCAAATGAGGAAGAATTAATGTATTATATAACAAAAACAGGGCTTTGTCATTAAATAACTCCTTCACTTTATATAGTACTCCAATAGATTTTGATATTTTTGTTCGTAAGTAATTAAAAAGAGGTACCATTCATTTCTACTGGACAAATAAAGAATCCAGTGGATCCAGCAGGGCTGCACTTCGACTCCCTGTATTCTTTCATTTCAACCTGAGAGCCTCTGGCTGGAAGACCTCAGTGCTCTTTGGAGAACAGTCGAGCAGTTTGGTTCTTCAAACCATGTAAAACGTTAAAACAATTTTAAAATCAAAATAACAACAAGCTAAATGGACCGATGTGCCTTCTGCTAAAAAGAATGCAACTGATTTATAAACTGCAAGCAATGAGGAAATCGTTTTCAAGTCCAACAAACAGAGTTGCAGTAGACAAATCTAGAGCCATTGAGAAGTTTGTTGAGATCTTTGGGAGGAAAGTAAAATACAGTTTGGTGATTTGATGTAACTGATAAGAACTGGTCTTGATATTTCAGGAGACGTGCTTCAGGTTTAACAGAACAAGCTAAAACAAGGTCTGGGGTGGTGGTTAATTCATCCAAAGAGGTATGGTTTCCCAATAATAATAATAATAATAATAATGAATTCCATTTATAATGCACTTTTCATTAATAAAAATCTCAAAGTGCTAATACAATACAAAGACGAGATCAGTGGACTGGGACTGTTGGGAACTCTGGTGACTCAAACGTGCAGGAAAATGTAAAGAAAATGTGCAATCTCATTGAATGCTGAGAGTTTGTAACCAATTGACCAGCAGGCATTTAGCAGGCCACTTTTATTTTATTTTTAATCACAGCCTGTTTCCACGTGCACATTACAGGTAGTCCCCGACTTACGAGTGAGTTTCGTTCCTGCGAGATGCTCGTAAGATGAAATCTTGTATGTCGAATCACGTGTCGCTCGTAAGTCCAGATTTTCTGTCGTAAGTCGGAAAATTTATGCTAGCGCTACTACGAACACTCATTTTTCAACACAAACGTACATACTAGTTTATAAACTAGTAAATCGGAGAGAGAATCTAGAGAAAACTAGAGAATCTAAAACTAGAGAATCGGACTTGTTATCCGAAGGACCCAGGTTCGAACCCCGGCCATGGCACACCATCTTGGGGTGTCTATGAGTGCACATCTATTTCCCCAGCTCCCTGAGCGTGACTACGCTGCTCACTGCACCACCTGGTGGGGGTTGGGTTAAATGCAGAAGACCAATTTCATCTGTCAAGTATGGGAACATACACAGATGACAAATGTGACAAATTATTATTATTATTATTATTATTATTATTATTATTATTATAAACATGCTCAGAAACTTGTTTAAAAACGGTTAGCTAACACACTTTCATCTAAAAACACATACCAGTGCTGTATTTTCTGTATGTTCTGTACAACTTCACTGTTCGTTAGTCAGCTCGTAAGTCCGGAACCTCGTATGTCGATGTGCTCGTAAGTCGGGGACTACCTGTGCATTGTTGGTCATGCACATTACAGTATTTTGTTGTCCGCCTCGGCCTATATCTTACTCATCTTAGCAGCTGCCTCCATGGATCTGATTTAATCTGCTGGAGTTCCCTTTAAGAAAAAGAAGCAGAACAGGATCTGTTTTTAATGATTGTTGTTTCTAACTTTAGACGTTTGCTTCAGGGCAGGAGCGAGATCGTGCAGGAGTCCAGACACAGCTGCAGCGCTTGTACTAAAAGTTAGAGACGCACACAACTGCATGACTTGTTCCCTTTCAGGGACATCGTCCTTCACATGTCACTCTGTTACAAACATCAACGTTCTCAGTTTCATTCCTGTCAACAGAAGACAGAATGTGAACGTCAATCATTTTCCTTCAATTTGTTTAGAAGGAATATAAATGAGGCCTCAGTGAGGTTTGAACTCACGACCCCTGGTTTACAAGACCAGTGCTCTGCCACTGAGCTATAAGGCCTCATCTGGAAGGACAGGTAGACAACTTGCTAATTAAACATCATCTCACTGCAGAGACACACCTGTTCTTCTATGGGTGTACCAGTCAAACCAGTTGACTCTGTGGACTGAGCAGTTGTTCAAATATACTCCACAATAAAAGGTCAACATTAAACAATTTGTGTTTGTCTTCTTCGTTTTTCATCTTCTTCTTCTTCATCTTCTCCTCCTACCTCTCTCCTTCCCTTGGTAGTTCCCTCTTCAGAGGAAGTCCTCCTCCGTTTCACTCTGTCCTCACTCCAACTACCTCCATGTCCTCTCTAACTGCATCCATGTATCTCCTCTTTGACTTTTTCCTGGCAGCTGCATTTCTAACATCCTTCTACCAATATACCCACTGTCCCTCCTCTGGACATGTCCACACCATCTCCGTCTGGCCTCTCTAACAACAATTGTGACTATTAAAACATTTTGTTGGAACATGTTCAAAAATAAAGCAACAGGACCGCGTCCCTCTGTGACTCGCGAGAAAATTAAGAAACTCTCACAAAAGTTTCCAGATTTTCTGGACGTCCCTCAGAAGTGTCTGCCAACCAGTAGCAGTCTGGTGAGATGCCACACAGAGGAGAAAACCATCAGAGTTCATCATGTAAACAGTTAAACGGCAGCTGCACACAAAAGTTTCCAGATTTTCTGGACGTCCCTCAGAAGTGTCTGCCAACCAGTAGCAGTCTGGTGAGATGCCACACAGAGGAGAAAACCATCAGAGTTCATCATGTAAACAGTTAAACGGCAGCTGCAGCAGGCCGGAGACATCCACTTTTCAAGTCAAATAAATGTGGGCGTCATCGGCATAACAGCAAATAAAAATGTTGTTCTTCCTGAATATAGATCCCAAAAGACAAGAGAGCAGGACTCTTGAGATGCACCACAGCACACAGGAGCAAGGGGAGACAAGTGTTCCCCACAAATACAGAAAAATTAATACGTAGTGTACAGAGAAGGCTGGGAAAGACATGGCCCTCATGCACGAAAATGTTCGTATTTTTATCCTAAATTTCTCCTACTTTTGTTCGTACGAAGCGTTCATACGAACATGCCACGTCAGATCCAACAAAGTCTTCTATCCACAGGAAAAGCGTGTAAACGGGCTGCTTAAAGTTGATGGATCCCACCTGTTCTACTCACCTGCGCGTGCTCGCGGGAAGGTAATTTACATAATTTCCACCCCTCAAAACACCATATAAGGCCACGCTTCCTGCCTTCTGACAGCAGGAAGTGTCCATTCATTCAAACTCAAGAAGTAAAAGGAGGAACTTCACGCGTTCGGAGATCTGCTCTCAGTCGCGCTGTGGCTACCCCCCCACCCCCCCAGTGTCGGATGGTCAAATATCTTTAATTTTAGTGTACTGTGTTACATTATAGTTTCACTTATTCAGAAGAGCCGTGGCGCACCGCTACCCCCCCCCCCCCGCAAGTGTCGGATGTGTTTTTGAACAGAAGCATTTTAAAATGTCTCGAAACTACAGTTAACTTCATATTAATATTGTAGTGCATATGTTTTGTCTCCCGTGGGTCGTACAGTATCAGAAATCAAGAATAAATGGTTTGATCTGAAAATGGCTTCAAACAAACATCTCGCCGCAGCACGGACAGGAGGTGGTCAGGAGATGGTGGACAATAAATGCCACGCTGCAAGATGCGTGCCAACATGTTTTGCAGCACAAATGATGCGCGCACCTCCTGGTCAGCGCGCACCTCCTGGTCAGCGCGCACCTCCTGGTCAGCGCGCACCTCCTGGTCAGCGCGCACCTCCTGGTCAGCGCGCACCTCCTGGTCAGCGCGCACCTCCTGGTCAGCGCGCACCTCCTGGTCAGCGCGCACCTCCTGGTCAGCGCGCACCTCCTGGTCAGCGCGCACCTCCTGGTCAGCGCGCACCTCCTGGTCAGCGCGCACCTCCTGGTCAGCGCGCACCTCCTGGTCAGGGCGCAACCACATTCTGCAGGTTATATTTCGAATCAGATTTAATAATCAATTGCTCCGATGGTGTTTGGCACAAGATCAGTCTTAATTCGTACTTGTTCTGCGGCGGTGTATGGGAATTTTATGTACCTGGGTGTTAATATGAGGAGCGGCTTTGATGACCAAGGGGAGCGCACGACTCATGAAGCCTGCGCGACACACCAGACAAATTAAACTTAAAATTATAATTCTAATTCAAACAGAATAACCTATTGTCAAGAATAATTATGGTGCGTGAATATTTTAAACCCAAAATATTTTCTAAATAACGAAATATGAAGTTATTAGTGGAGAAATCCCGTCTGGATGACAGCAGACTGACGCTCCTAAATTATACGACAGGTCCGGACCACTCGTAAATTTTGTTCGTATCTGAAAAAAATCCTAGGATACGAAAACATTGTTGAATGCCACAAATGATCCTAAATCACTCGTACGCACAGTTTAAGAACAAATCTGTGCGTACGAACGGTTCGTGCATTGTTCCCACCAAAATCTCAGTTTTATACACGAAACACTAAAAATTGAGTTTTAAACAATATTCCCTTTGGACTATTTTTATTTGGTGTTTACATTGTCAGAATCAGAATCAGAATATCTTTATTGACATTGCCATTGCACCAGGGCACAATACAGCATGATTGAATCACGCACATCCGTCTTAAGATGGGACAAGTGCACGAAGCTGCAGCTATTGTACGGCGCCGCCACAATTTTAGATATGAAAAAAAGGGAAGAAAACTTGAGGATAAGTTGTGGTATTACAAAAAAGATCTTTCACATCTTGCCTGTTTGAACACCATATGAGAAATCAAAAAACTCTACCAGAAAGCATATTTAGGACAAATCACATTTATGCATTTTGAGGTCGAGGCTATGAGATTCTGTCCATGAGCCATTTTCAGTTAGCAACAGTTCTGTTGATGTTACCAGCCAGCATCTCCGATAACGCTCACAGAAAGTTATCCGGGGAGGGGGTGGGTAGCGATAGTTAGGTGCAGCTGGTGTCCTCAGTAACACGTCTCAGGAAAAATTTGATATCCAGCCTTTCCAAGGCTGCTTGGGAAGTCAGATAGAGATAAAATAAATATTTTTCACTTCAGGCACACAGTGTAATTTCTGTAGCCTTGAGTCCTGCTGGATGATCTGATCCAATATGATCCAAATGTGGGAACTTTTCACTGATCCAAGCTATGACTCATCCACCAGATGACCACTACAGCGTCCACGAGTCCCAGGCCCTGCAGAGATAGCGTCCACCTTCCGGTTTAGCTCTTAAATCAGCAGATTTATGGAGGTCACGGCACGGATCAGACTCTCACTTTGACTCGGGAGCTTCGACATGGCATTAATCGCCGCTGAAGTCTTCCTCATTTTCCGATAGAACAGTGCTCCACAAACGCCAAAGAGCAAAGCGCCTGCTATCATAAATCCAATTACTGTATGTACAAATCTTCCACGTCTTCCACAGAGAGCACTGACAGACACATCAACTTCCACTCGCCCCAGGAATCCATGACAGGCTGGTTCTCCGGGACCTTGCCGTTTTGTAGAAAAAATCTTGTCAATATAATTGATCGCCCATGAAACTAAATCCATCTCAATTTGCGTTCGAGAGGTGATTTCCTGAGGAGCTGCAGACAAGACAAGAAGCTGCGCAGGGTGAGGAACATCGGGGGAGAGAAGGAGCGAGGGAAAGTAGCTGCTGCCTCGTCCAGAGCCGGAAGTAGCAGTCAACAGGTTTTTCTCATTACAGTACACAATTATTCTTTCTCAGATATTTCTCCTCACAAGGGTTTTACAAGTGAACTGTTGTTTCTTACAAGAAAGTTAATTCTCAATTAACTGTTGTTTCTTACGTTT